>JAOYSI010000013.1:3275404-3295138 GCA_025775065.1 Hiodon alosoides | reverse complement strand
CCCCCTTTCCCTCCCATCATCAAATATCATACTTGGGGAAGTCCGCGGATTCTGCAGCTTTATCTAATACATTAAGTTCATTTCAGTCTCTTAATTGCATTTAAATGAAAATTGGCTCTGGAGCAAGATGGATTGTGGGAAGGTATCAAACCACCCAGCATGTGAGGCTGAAAATGCAATTTGCTTGGAGAGTTGCAGCGTAGTTCAAAGTTCATAAATTTTTACTGCACAGGTAGTCGCACTGAAGAGGGCCTGGCTCGTTATTAAAATCTATTCGGAAGTATACGAGCTGGTGCACACCTGTCCTTTGTGTCTCTGTGTCTGCGGCTCCGGAGCCTCCAGACTTTGCCGTGCCGACCTTGTGCGTCATTGCAGTGAAGTTTGAAGTCCTTGGGTTTCCCTAGAGCCAGTTGGCTTCCGTTCTAACGCAGGGCATGATGAAAGGAACCCCTAAACCATAGAAGTTGGAGCATGTCATATTTCTATATATATATATATATATATATATATATATATATAGAATTAAGTCAAGAGCTGAAAATATCCTATTAGTATTCTGTCAAATCTACTGTTGCAATCAGGGATCTGAGGATTTCAAGGGTCTAGGATTTTTGTTCTTATATTTTTATACAACTAAAGTTGTCAAACTTGTGTGTTTGGGACAGCATTCATTTTTACATTTAACAATCTCGTCAATCACCTTTCTTGTTAAGTTTACCTATCAACTGTTTATTATTTATATAAATAAATCATATTATTTTTTAAATGTAAATGTATTAGATTTACACGTACAGCTGTCATATTTCATTTGAAGTTGGTATGTTTGTGGATTGATCGTGCTTGTTTCTAATTCAGCGGAAATAGGATTCGCTTGCTTTGTTTTATGGGGACATTGTTGTTTATTAGCAACGTTTTCATTGCGAGTTCCTATTTCTCTGACTCCATCATTTTTTACGAAGCCCAAACCAAGTGTTGCTTGGACGTGGCGTTGATTGTCCACAAGTAGGCCTCGCTCAAAATCACCAGACAGGATCGAACTTGTAATGTATAATTGACTATTAAAACACAAGAATGTAAGAATGTGAGACTTTGAACTCCCAGGCCCCGTTCAGTGACCGGTCCTACACCTCCTCCCCAACCCAACCTTCCCCCCTCGGCGCGGCACGGCGTGGTTCATTCCTGGTCCTTGAGCGACAGAGAAGTTTTTAGACAACACTAGTGGATTTATTTGTTATAGCGGTGAATTCTTTCTCTCTCCCCCTCTTCCCCTGACGTCAGTCGCTGTGCAATTTCCTGAAGCAGAATCTGGAGAAATCTTATCCTCAGTCACTTCATTTTCCAGAAGTGAGTGAACTGCTCCTATCAATGATGAGCCGGCTGCTTCTTGGCCAAGTCGCTCTGAACGGGCTGGGAAGAGGAGCACTGCTCCAGTGCGCCACTCTTCACTCAGAGATTCTCATTGGCATTCCCCCAGGCCCACCTGCACAACTTTACTATAAACCAGAGGTCTGAAGTGCACCATGTGTACAATGGCCAAACATGTATGATACTATTACTATATACATATATTTACATATTTATCCTATGTATCCTCTATATATATATATAAATAGAGGGGGGGGGAGACTGACAGGGATAGAGAGAGGGAGGGAAGGATAGAGAGAGAGAGAGAGAGAGAGAGAGAGAGAGAGAGAGAGGGATAGAGCGAGCGAGAGAGGGAGAGAGACAGAGACTGCGAGAGAGGGAGAGAGACAGAGAGACTGTGAGAGAGGGATAGAGCGAGAGAGAGGGAGGGATAGCGAGAGAGAGAGAGAGAGAGAGAGACTGAGAGGGATAGAGAGAGAGAGATAGAGGGAGGGATAGAGTGAGAGAGGGATAGAGCGAGAGAGAGGGAGGGATAGAGAGAGAGAGAGAGAGAGAGTGAGAGACTGCGAGAGGGAAAGAGAGAGAGAGGGAGGGATAGAGTGAGAGAGGGATAGAGCGAGAGAGAGGGAGGGAAAGAGAGAGAGAGAGACTGCGAGGGATAGAGAGAGACTGAGAGGGATAGAGAGAGACTGTGAGAGAGAGAGAGAGAGAGACTGAGAGGGATAGACGTATACAAGGTAAAGTGTGTGCAAGGTGTGCTGCAGGGCTTGGGCTTGGACTAGCTGTGGGATTGAGACGTGGCCCCTGCTGTGGCACCGATTCAGACGTCCAGGACAGGTTTTTCCGGGGGGAGCGTATCTCTGGAGCTGAGACAGGCCCATCTGCGAGAGAGCCTCTGGCCGCAGTCGATAGCAGACCCCTCCGTTTACCGAGCGGCAGTCTGAAGCTGACAGAGGGATTTCTTACTTTCTCCTTTTATCACTGGAGCGTGCTGCTGTAGGTTAGTCCCTAATTACTCTCATACTGAGACATTCCAAATATTCCCCTGGTGGTAATATTTTTCTGCCTGAATGAGTCATTATGTTGTTTGGCAGACTGAAACACCAGCCTTTCAGTGTCAGAACACTACCTCTCATGTACTACCCAATCCTCTTTCCCTCTCTCTCGCTCTCTCTCTCTCTCTCCATCCACCCTGTCGTTTGTTTCAGCGACCGCACTCCCTGTGGTGACATTCCAGGTTGTTCCCTGCCTCGCTGAAAAGCAGATACGCCTTCATGCTGACTGTAACCCTCTTTGTCATATTACCTCTGTCCAATCCTCTTCCTTTCCTTTTTCTGTCTCTAGTGCTCTCTCTCTCTCTCTCTCTCTCTCTCTCTCTTTCTATCTCTCTCACCCCCCCACCACGCACACACACACACACACCCTGTCCTCTTGGCTTTCCTCTTAATTGGGTAAGTGCCAGGTGGCTCGTGTTGGGAGTCAAGGACAGGGGCGGAGGACAGGGAGGGTACAGAAAGAGGCGTATCAGAGTGGCAGTGGGGCCCGGCGGCTGAGACGCGAGCCAGCTTGCCGCGCTGGACCGCCGAGCTCTGGGGAACCCTCCTCCGTGACACTGTGAAGGCCCTGTCCGATGTTCTGTGTGCCCTCACTGAGTAAAGGGGGCCCCCGGAAGTATTTGGAGTCATGTGGAGTCATGATGTCTTCTCAGCTGAGCTTAGCTTAACGTCCTGATAGTGATTTTTTAATCACTTTCCTTGGTTTTTGTGTTAATTATATGTATTGTAATTTGTTAAAATGTACTGTATATTAGTATGTATGTGCGCGTGTTTGTATATACACGTGCTCAGCCACCTGATCAACTGTAATAAGCTAATCCTCGACCACGGAGGATCCTGCAGGACATCCTTGGAGAACAGAATGAGTTTTGTTTGTTTTACCCAATGATGCCCTGTGCATGAAAATCCGGCTGTGATTTTTTCATATTTAATAAGCAGTCAAGCGGTGTTATTTACTCCCCTAACAACTTCAGACACACCTCTATTGGAACCACCTTAACAATTAGGAGGGTGCATGGCCCGCCACGTGTCTAAAAGTTACTTCCTACAGTGTAGAACTTTAGTAGACGGATATCGTATTAAAATCAGTCACCGAATCAAAACCCAGACAGTGCAGACCTTCAGCTCTTTCTAAGTCCTTTTAGTATTAAAGTATTACTTTCTTTTCTCTAAATATGTCCTTTTTATAAATTTGTTTTACTTTCTTTTCTCTAAATAAGTCCTTTTATAAATTTGTATTACTTTCTTTTCTCTACAATGGGGGGGGTGAATAGGCCTTTGTGTACACGGCTCGCATTCTGTCCTGTCCTGCCCAAATGAGTTTATTAACAAAAACTACAGCCATGCATCTCAGCTTATCTGCCTAGCGTGACTGCAGGGGCAGTGCCCGGGCAGCATTTCATAATCCTTAACAAACACGTCTATTACGTTAAATCCCACTGGGTTAAATTCGGCTATACTCTTCCCTGTTGTCAACCCCAAAACGATCTCCTTGTTGTCCCCTCAGTTTTAACTGCAGACGGGAAAACGTAGCTTTCAAACGCTCTGCCTTTGGCTGTTGGCTCCTGCTCTCACGCATTCCGTGTTCCTCTCCGTCTCGGATATGAATCGCCGCCGGACGCCGTTTATCCCCCGAGTTGCTTCTCCGGGCCCTGACCCCCGGATCTGGCACTCGTGTTTCTCGTGCTGAGGGAAGGAATGGCCGAACGATGTTTAAAAAAAAAAAAAAAAGAGTCACTTCAGCGAGTACTGGAGAGGCGCCAGGATCCGTCGGTGGGCAATCAAAGCAGAGGACGGCACTGGTGGTGTAATCTGGCATCTCTGCCGCTGCCTCACGCGCCTCCTTCGCCAGACGTCTGGGCTCCGTTTCAGGGTCCGTTCTCTCACAGGAAGGCGGGCGTCTCGTGCCTTCCTGTGAGCCGCTCGGAGCTTGCTTTTTACATTTAACGTTCCCCACGAATGATAAGTGTCCGGCAAGCCGTTCAGTTGTGTTATTGGTGTTATCATCTAAATTATCTATGTCATTTATTTGCCCTTGCGTTGTTTTAGAGAAGACCTATGATTTAGACTGATTTAGTTGTATATTGTCACATTTTCTCAGTAGAACGAGTGGAGCGTCGTGCATGTTTGATGGGGTCGAACAGGGTCACTCAGTTCACCATGAATAATGAATGCGTTGTTGAGAGTGCACAGAAGCCATATTTTGAGCATTTTGTGATGTTTGACCGATTTAAAAAAAGGCCAAGTTTACCGAGTTTTAAAGTGTTGGTGCTCCGGATGAACTAATAGGCATGTTAATTGTTGGTTCATATGTCAATGGTCATAACTTTCTGGTACTTAAATGAAAATTGCATAAAACCATAACAACTTAGATTTTTAATTGGAACTAATAATTCATTAGAAACCCCTCCGGTTTGACCGCTGATTTTTACCTTCTTGCATTAAAATAGGCTACAGTAACATGCCCATATTGTGGACACATTTTAATTAACAATCGTTTTTTGGCTCAAATTTGAACCCACTTATTATTTAAATATTGGGAATGTTTATTTGTAGTGATGTCTCAGATATATATATATCATAAAAAATCCCCTTTTTGTCTCTGAAATTTTGTCTGGTTTGGGTCGTGTCTCCAGCTGTCTCATATGCAATGAAGAATTTGAAGTTGACATGAAGTTAACAGTCAGTTAACTATTGTTGTAATGTACGGAAGGACTGCGCTATAAGATGTAAGAAATATTTTGTTGTCGATGATGAACACAAATTTGCTAACACCTTTTTTGGCTCTCTGGTTGTGTTTAGTTTGTTCTTTCTGCTTGTATTGCTAATTATGCTAATTATCAGCTTCATCAAGTTAGCCAGACATGAGTGCAAAGTTAAACATTAATAAGTTTTTTTTTTTTTTTTAAACTAGCTTGTTTATGATTAGGTTCCCCTGATCACAAGGGCAGGTTCTGTGGGAAGAGAAATATCTATGTTTGAAGCATCAAAGTCAGTTTCCCCCTTCTTAGGAGCCAGCAATCTGGAGTGAGTTTGGCTGTGGAGCCAGAGAAACGGGGGGCTGCGGGCCGTGTTTCATTTATAGCACCCCGTGCATTGTTTAAACATGCGTCCAGGGGAGCCAGCCGCGATTTCTGATATGAGAGAATGATTGAACAGATTTACAAACGTATTTATTTTGTCAACCCTCTGGAACGCACCGACGCTCTGGCACGCTGACTATGAGACGACTCCCGGAGGCTATTGACTTATCAATGGTTTAACAACCTGCGTGTTTATCCGGAGTGGTGGCGTGACTGTGTGCATTTTGTTAGTTTGTGTGTGTGTGTGTGTGTGTGTGTGTGTGTGTGTGTGTGAGAGAGAAAGACAATGATTAGCGTTTGTACTTTTAATTACTGGTTCTTTTTGCTACCAAAATGGGACTTCCCTGTATGGTATTTTTTCACCCATTCACCAATTTATAAATGATTGAAATTTGAAACTTAGTTTTTATTATTTTATGCATTGCAGTTATATTTCATGTATTACAGCTGTAGAAAAAATTTAAATGAATATTTCTAGGAATGTTCTAGGTTTTGTTTTGTCTACTACAAGTGAGAGTGCGGGAAGGATCTCATTGGTTTTATCCATGCATTACCTTGGTTTCTATGCTGTAGCGGCAGGAGAAGGAAAAAGTCGACACAGGGGTTGCTGGAGTAGCAGCTGACTGAACTCTTCCGAAGGTGGGAAGAATGTAAAATATGTCTGAGCTCAAGACCTAACACCAAATTCACCTGTGGTATGAGGTCAGAAACCAAAACTAGTTTTGAAACGGGAGGACGAGACGGCTTTAGGAAGGCAGGAGTTTTCCGTGTTTTGCCAGTCTGATACAGAAGACCCATTCAGCCACACCCAAAGTTGCTTAAGCATTCTGTGATGCTGTTAGTTCAATTAACGCTGGAAGTTTTGCAGTTACTTCTGTAATTAGTGACATAGTTGTTATCACTAGAATGTGTTGCAGTACTATTGTTAGATTAACATTAAATGGAATGAATGGAATATATCATAATTTAACAGGCCCTGCGACGTATGATTTAGTCATCCAAAGAATATTTATTTATTTATTTATTGTTTTTTTTTCAAAAAGGCTGCTTAGCTACATCGTATATTTAGTACAATTACTGGACCAAAGAGTTTTTGTAATTTATTTCTCCACAGATATTTCTGATAAGTGTCACTTAAAATATTGTCCCTGTGTCTGAACAAAATTAAGAATGGTTCCCGGTCTGCTTTTGATATGCACAGGAGGGCTTTTGACTGGCAATCCGAGTTTCGAGTGCTCTTAAGCACCTAGCTTTCCTGCCAGTAAAACAACCAATTTCTCCCCTGTGCTAAAGCCGTGGCATGGTGATTCAGGAGTAGCGCATTGTTAACAGTCACAGAACGCAGTATCACTTGTTCCTGCAGATTTACTGTTATCCTTGCTTATTTTTGCAGCTCCGGTGGCGTTTTGTGTGTCTGTAAATTTCCTGTGTTTATTATCCTTCCCAGCTATCTATCGAGCGTAAATTATTCACCGTTAACGAGAAACTTCGGCTTCTCCCCGACGAGGAGGCCGCCTTCCTTTCTCACTGCCTCTCACTGTCAACCTTAATGCCCTGTCTGGTCTCGGTGTCCATCTGACGCCTCCTGGTGTGCTGGGTTTCCTGCACACAACCTTCTGACCAAATATTCACTGGTTAAAACGCCCCCCCCCCCCCCCCCTTCAAAATTACAGTGGAGATACAAGCATACAATCATGGTAGGCTCTCCTATCCCCGGGCCATCTAATAGGTCAGTGACGTGGGCTGTGAGACGTCTTTAATTTGGTTTTATTACCCTCTGGGAAAGAAAAGGTCACCCACACAGCCTGCTGGCTTTGTTTCAGCCCACGTCTTCTCTCTCGGTTTTTCAGTTAAACCCAGCACCTCGGCTGTGCCCCACTCCCTTTTCCGGAACGCCTCAAAGTTTACACAGTCCTGCCCCTTTTCTGTTAGGCTGGGGTGTCCCGTTTTGTGATTTTGGGGAGAAATCGGGAGTAAGAAGGACACCTTGGTTGTCGTTGAATTCGTTTTTTTCACATTGGGTGCGTTAGTGCCTATTCTATGGGTTATAGTTTTCTATTTGGCACTAATCCAAATATCTATGAAAGAAGTAGATGTTACAAAAATAGATTAAATACGGAATTCTAGGCGAACATTATATAGGTGTAAGCAAGAACTTGCTTTATGGAGATTTTGCTCACATGTAACTATGTCATTAGTGGCGAAAAGGGGTCGTTAAAATTTGATGATATAAATGAGCAGAAAGAAAAATGTGGATTATTAAACACACCATCATGAAAACTTTACGCCAGTGACAGATCTTAAAAGAAACTAATTAAAACAAATGTCTCACCCTCCATCTCCATCCCTATGACTTATTAAAGACCCAATGATAAAACCCTGTGATCAAGTCCTATCATTAGTGTGGTCAGTAAATTATTTAATGGGCTTATTTTGGGGTGAAAACATGGGGGAAGCACTGCAGCTAAATTATACAAAATGAAGGATTCTGGGAGATGAGAGAGAGGTTTGGTTCGGAATTGAGCTCCGAACACAAAAATGCGTTCTTCAAAAGATTTGTTGAGCATACATTTCTTTTTAATGTGACAAAATACAGCGCTTTTAAAATGCTTTTCTGATGTTTTTGTAACACTTTGGTAATGCTCAATTGTTTATTTCAATAAGCGATGCATTTGTTTAAAATTAAATGCCAGGCCGACGCTACTTACAGTTTTCCCCTCATAGTCCGTTGCAGTTCATTTAATGTCCGCAGTAGATGCTTTGCTTTTTAAATATATTTTAGTGTTCTGGAACACCCTGCACATATTCAATATATTTGTTTTATGAAATGGAATGTGTAAAATGGAATTTCATAAATATGCATGACTACACCCATGTACGTTTAATATTAGCTCATTATTTATCTGAAATGTGCCCCTAGTTCTTTTTCCCCCCACTGTATAAAAATGTCTGCATAAAACAGATTTGACATATAAAATCTGAAATTCCTTTTCCTAAGAATGATATAAAGAAATGTACCGACTGAACTCGCCCCCTTGATGGTATTCTGTGATATTCCAAAACAGGGGTTTAGCATTCCTAGCACGGGCCTGTGTTTTCCCTGGTTTATTTTGGGAATGATCCACACTTAAGGATTTAATTTTAGATAAAGATACATTTTGGCTAAACGTTCTGCATCTTGGTGCTTTTAAAATGCACCTAACAGGCACCTAACCGTACACCCTATCATAGCGTTTGGCAGTATCTTGTTTGTCATAAAAACTTTTCATGTAATTGTCCATTTCTTACTGATTCCCTATCTGTATAAATGGTTTTTTCTTCATATGTCAGATGTTTAATGGACAAGTCACTGAAGATGAGGACATTTTATTTGCAGATGTATTGATGTGATTAGTACGCTTTCTTTATTTGTATATGGTATGGGCCGGGCCCTGCACGTTGGGATTTGGACTTGTGGTGCAATCATGTGGTCCAGCCCTCAGCCTGCCTGTGGTTTTAGATCATTAATGAGAATTTGCCTTTGAATTTAGATGAAGAGGCATTCCGTCTCACCACTGATTTCTCATAAGGGACTTATGTACCAAAAAAAAAAAAAAAGTATAAATCTGCTTGTTTATTAAAATGCAGATTCAAGAGGAGGCGTGGTAAATGTTATTTTAACACGTACGGTTCAAAAACAGACACGCTTTGCAGGGAGCCTCTAATTTTCATCTGAGCCGGTGATAGATTTCTACCAAAGGATGGGTTTCTGTCTGGCTAATCATATGAAATGAAGGATTTTTAAACACAACTGTATTTGTTGAGCTTCTGAATTAATATGATTTTTCCCCCCTTTTTTTTGGGCGGGTTTGATGCGTTTGTAGGGCAACGCATAGCACTTACAGGACAGCGATATTAGGCAAAGTGTTTTAGCTGTCCATCTGCTCATTTTTCTGCCCTCACAACAGACAATGACAGGAAGGACACTAGGCTACATGAGTAAACAGCTGATTCTGAGAGCTGTAGTCATCTCAATTGGGAGATTTAAGTTGATGCAACAAGACATCGCTCGGTAATGTCCGTGGTATTTGGGATAAGTCACTAGTGTGATATCATTCCAGATATTCCAGTTATTATTTACTTGACTTAGATTTTTTAATTTGGCTTATTTTAAGCTAGTGAGCGTTTGTTTGATGGCGTTGTGCTTTCTAGGACACAGGCTACTGTGTGGTTTTTATGGCTTCCTGCTACAGGCAGACGTGGATTGTTTAATTTCGCCCAGGGCAGCACGATAGCCATTTGGCGCTGGACGTTGTCGGTTGAGGTGCGCTTCAGCGGGACAGGAAGCAGCAATGCCTTTTTACTGTTAGAGCAGAGACACAGCGTCCGGTTACCCCACCTCCATAGTTTCTACCGGCCCAATTAAAACCTCATTGGGGAGAGTGGCTGCAGCAGCGCGGATTTGGAGATTGGTTTTGGGCATTGCACATTCTCCGGGCTGTCCCTGGTGGGACCGTACAACCTTGCGACCGCACCATTAAAGAACCGGCCCTGTCCGCGGGCTCCCGACGGGGGTGGGGGGGGAGGACTTTGACAAGTTGATGAATTAGGACTGACACTTGCCAAAATGGCCGTCCTCAGAGCCAGCTGCCAGTTGAGCATTTACACTTTGTTAATTGAATTGGCAATTTGTGTAACAGTACCTGCCCCAGAGCTTTGGTGGAGCAGGAACTGTGATTTAGCCGCCTTAATCCAGAACTTGGGAATACGGACGCTAAGCTTCACAAGAAATTATTGCAGATTTAAAATGACAGTCCTGGGCCCTGTTGCCAATTTTCCATTAAATGAGAAATAAATTAACAATAGCAATAATTTGACTTATGAAACGGAAAGTTAAATTGACTTTCAAGTAGCACTGCGGTTTGAAATTGCCACTGTTCTAAGAATCAAATTGCATATTTTACAACCCGCACCGAAAGCTGTTTGTCTGGTTGCTTTATTGAAGACCTGCATTAAACTTTTAATAAGTTTAATGGAAACTAATACCATCATAAAATGAGAATATCATTGATTACATTATACAGAAAGCTGCATTAGCCCAGATCATATTAGCACCGCAGTAATACAGCACGGTATTTTTTTAAATATTTAAATCAATTGTCACTCTTTACAAGCTGCACAATATTTCCACACATATATTTAAAACCAAAGAGGTGGTGGTAAACCTTTCCAGTCACCCAGTTATAAACTTCCAGCTCTAACACTAAATAGCTACTACTGTTCTTCATGGGACTGTCTCAGGACCTCCTCGTTTTCCACTGGCCTGGTCATGATATATTGGACCTCCAGTGAAATGATGGCGAGGAAGAACTTATTAACTAATAACCTAAAACTATTAATGCATTTTCTATCTAGGTTTGAGATATTGCATGGTAAATAAATAAATAAATAAACATACATTTTAATTGCAAGTCCCAATTAATTAAGTTTTTAGTCCCAATAATGGTACAATGTTTACGGTTACAAGTTGCTTTAATGTTGTGTAAACAAACAAGTTCTGAACATCAAGGCTTTACTGTCTGAGCAGAGCAGGAAATGTAACTAATACAAACTCAAAGCGTGAAACGGACAATGACTGACAATAGCTCTTCCTCTTTCTCCTCCTCCTCCTCCTCCTCCTCCTTGTCTTTATGTCCGATCGTGCCTGTATGTGACTCAAACAGTAACACAACTTTGTTCAGCCCAAACCCATGAATTCCAGTAGAAAAAGCCAATGTCAAACATATTATGCATTCTGGTACCAAAGGAGCAAATATAAAAATGCTCATTTGTTTTGATTAGAGCGACAGGCTCATGATTAATGTGGAATTAGGGGGTTATGTAAATAATGAACAGCTAATCTGTAAAAGCCCAAATATGAAAACTAGGCCGTGCACGAGCTGTTTGCATATCAAAATGTATTTTCAGAATTTTGAACGCGTTTCCAGGACTCCTCCGCACCGCACTCGGTGATGGTGAGCTCCTCCGTCCTCTGCCCCGATGTGTCCGGCGCCCTCTCTCAGCATTTTTCAAGCCCGGCGGCCGGGTGGAACGACGGACAGTGCAATGCAGCGGCGAGGGATTTTAGCGTGAAGTAATAATGTGTTTCGCCATGGCGATAAGACTTTTCAGGAAAGGCAGACATAGGAATGTCGTTTCTGCGATTAGTGGATTTGGTAGAGGTACCCAATGGTATTTATTCATTGCGGTGTTTACGAGAGATTCTGTTCTATTATTCGCATTATTATTGAAAGAGCCTGTCTGACGGTGACCTCTCAAGGTTTTTCCTACCTGTCTCCAACATACTGACCTGTTGGTTGTCATCCAGTTGCCCCCTCTCGACCGCTGTTCGATTTCACAGACTGGCTTTTATAGAAACATAAAATCTAATATTAACCGCTAATAACAGCTTGACCACTCTGCCAACTGGAGTGCGTAAATATGAAGAAATAAATATAAATAAATGGATCGACCTTCCCGTTTACCGTGAATGGCCTTCATTAATTCACGCTAAACTAAACAACAGTGTTTTATGAAGTACCACCGCTGCCTGGCTTGCGGTTCCTGATTAAATAAGGATGTAGGACTGAATATACACATTTATGTATATAAATATACATAAAGACTTTTGGTAGTTTCCTCATAGACAATAAATGCTTTTAACCGAAATGGTCACTGGAAAAACAACTTCCTAAGAGTATTTAAAATGAGTTAAGTAGTAAATGTAGTGTTGTTATCCAGGCTATTGTTATTCTAGTTTTATGAGAGTTGGTTAACAAGTCTTTAGTGTGTTTTAAGGCCACAAATAGGTGGCAGATAGTGCTCTGAACATATCATTTGGACATGACACATCCGGTCCAAACAGTCCAAACAGATGAACAGTATTAGCACTACTTATTGTTTGCATTCTAGGCAACATAGCAACACCTTTAGGAGTTTGCTGCTTGTAGCCTAAGCTGTCAGAAAAAGGCTGGCATTTGCATGACATAATACGAACACGGGTTTGACACTGCAGGTCGTTTCCTAACAAGCACCAAAGGCTGGTGATCTTTGTAACGTAGTGGGGAAGCGTGACGCACTAGGATCCCTGTATCCGGACTCTCAGTGGGGAAGCGTGACGCACTAGGATCCCTGTATCCGGACTCTCAGTGGGGAAGCGTAACGCACTAGGAGCCCTGTATCCGGACCCTCGGTGGGGAAGCCTGATGCACTAGGAGCCCTGTATCCGGACCCTCAGTGGGGAAGCGTAACGCACTAGGAGCCCTGTATCCGGACCCTCGGTGGGGAAGCGTGACGCACTAGGAGCCCTGTATCCGGACCCTCGGTGGGGAAGCCTGATGCACTAGGAGCCCTGTATCCAGACCCTCGGTGGGGAAGCGTAACGCACTAGGAGCCCTGTATCCGGACCCTCGGTCGGGAAGCGTGACGCACTAGGAGCCCTGTATCCGGACCCTCGGTGGGGAAGCGTGGCGCACTAGGAGCCCTGTATCCGGACCCTCTCTGCCTGTGGGTCTTCCACTGTGTTACATTTCATTAAATACTCCACCTGGTCATACGTCACTGCCCGATGGAAAGGTCATGAATTTTGAGTTTGGATGCTGTACCAGTGATGAGGTCATTTCCGGTGATATCTGGTTGGGTGGGCACATGCTGAGTTTGAGGGGGGGGCTCTCTGTGCCAAAGGTGCCACTCTGTGTGAATAATACTCCCGACCCTCCTTAATTACAACTCTACAGTTGGCAGAGGGGCTTCTACAGGTGGCCAGAGCCATCCCAAGAATGCTGCCAGTTTTTTGACACTCTTAACTACTTTGTCATAAAAAATATTCACCACATTCGGTTTGGAGTTTGGAAAGATCCCCAAGGTCAAGAAATTTTCAGAGCATAAAAGAACCCATCGCTTATTTTCACAGAGAGCTATTTTATTGGGCCAGAACCATGTGAGATGAGGTTTATTTTTTACATGGATCAAATTTAATATGACTTGTGTTATTTCATGTTGCCGGGGCTGTGGAAATGCAGGCTATTTCAAAACGCTGAGAATCGCACAGCTGGCGAATTGTATGAGAGAAATAATGATTTCCAGCGCAGCCTGGGTAGGAATATAGAGGCTGATAATTGGACTTGGTCAAATGTGCTTTGATCTTTGGTATTTCTGTAATGTTCTACACGAGCTGCCTGTTTAAGTGCTAGGCATGTGTTAGGATTGCGTCTGCGCTGGGCCTCCACGAGGGTCACCGCGTGCTCCTGGTCTCCGCGCTTGCCGGGTCGCGGCGTGTTTTCACTCTGTTTGGAAACGGTTCCCCCCCTGTTCCCTCCTGCGAACAACAGCAGGGTTCCGGGCCCATTTTGCCAGTGGAGCCCCCGTCTCTCTCCCGCCCGGAAAAGCAGCGCGTTCACCGCGACTGAGCCGGAGACGGGAGTAACGGGCCTCTCTCCCCAGCCCGGCGGGTTCCCTCACTCTGACTCCGCCCGCTCCCCGGGCCACGCGTGGCGGAGGCCCTGTTTACTACTGGTCCTTGAGAGTCTTTAATGGCCATCCACCGCTTTTTATTACATCATTAATTGCACTTAATGCAGCCACATTACCCGAACGCTTGGCTAAGCTCTGAAAATTAAGTACAGAGCACTTTGTTATAAAATTCACCGTAATGAGCTCTGGTGGGACAAGGTCTGTTAAGTTTGAAATTACCGCAGGCCATTTTTTTGCCGAGCGGTGCATGGTGCGCGTCTCCTGCTTTAAAGTTGCAGTCTTGGAAGTGGGGGGAATTTAAATGCCCGAGGGCGGCGTGGTTAGTCTGCGGCGGAGTCTCCGTATCGTGCCTCCGTATTCTCCCTCATTTAAAACACGGCGGATGGAATAGGCCGAGTCATTTATGGGGGTACACGCCCGCTTTCCCACACCGAATAAGGCATTGTGTAAGTTATGGGGGTACACGCCGGCTTTTCCACACCGAATAAGGCATTGTGTAAGTTATGGGGGTACACGCCGGCGTTCCCACACCGAATAAGGCATTGTGTAAGTTATGGGGGTACACGCCGATGTTCCCACACCGAATAAGGCATTGTGTAAGTTATGGGGGTACACGCCGGCGTTCCCAGACCGAATAAGGCTGATAGGCCTCCGTCAGGCGGTACCCTGTGTGTCTCTACTCTTCTACCCGTACACCTCCTTACCCCGGTCATGTCTCTCTCTCCCCAGCTATAGGGGCTCAGCGCAGGAGGAGCCCCACCCTGGTGGCGTCTGAGATCTTCGAGCCGCACCTGGGAAGCCACATCCTGCAGGTAGGGCTGAAAGCCACTGCGCGCACACACCCCTCTCCTCTCACCAGCGATCACCTGGTCAGCTTTACACGCTGCGATTCACTGTGGTAACCAGCGCTATCGAGACGCGTCAGTCTGTTAAGTCATTTGGCCGAGATCGGGCAGTGGTATGGGCTTTTGTTATTACGTGGGCAGGCTGCGACACTGTTGACAGGCAGATAAGGAACCCAGCCGAGAGTACAGAAGTCCCTGCCTGGCTTCGCCCTGTGCTGAAGCACATTTGCAGACGTACAAGCTCGTTACAGAGTTGAGCACCGAACTAATTAGGTTCCTTATACGTGTTTTAAATGGTGCCGGTTCACTGTGGTGTGGAAACGGTTTCATAAGATACGGTAATTAGGTATTCTCTGCCACTGGTTGTCGTTATTATGGTGGAGATACTCCCAGTCGGCGCATGGCGAACTTCACCTGTGCTCTGAGGTGCTGTTCCCAGACCCGCTTCTGGGATAAGAGTCAATGCTTAGGGCCCCCTCGTGGCTCTTTTCATTTGAATGAACCACACCTGGGGAGGATTTCATTTAGGGGAACCCTCAAAACCTGGCACCCCTTTTATAGATTTTATGCTGTTGTTTCAGCCTGATTTAAAGCTGATTTAAACCCTGTTTAAACTCTGTCAGCTTTTCATTGGGGTCCGAGGCCATTTCTTTTCTGTTGGCTGAAGATCATTTGAAATATCATAAATCAAAATCCTACTTAGTGTAGATGGAGTCTTCTAAACAGGAAGCATCACTGCTCGGGCAAAATTTTATCATTTTTGTTTGATTTTCGCATGGTTTATGAATGCAACCTGCTTAGCATTTTGGTTCAGAGTTAGATACCTGGTGCGTCTTAATCTAGAACTGAAGATGTTGAGTTTCAAGTTTGATTTATTTCCTTTGTGGATCCTGCTTCTGATTTATTCGTTGTGAAGGCTGCTGCCTTCGTGAAAAAATACTCACAAATGTTCCTGCTAGCTAACAAAAGGAAATTACAGCGCAAACGTTTAAACATTTTAGCCTTTTAGATTAATGCAGGACTAATGTCGCGAATATTCCACCGTATTTTGGAAACTCTTCCCCATTGGGATTTAATGCAGAAGAACAGGAGAAAGAATAAAGGAGTTTGGAGACACAGACACTCGGGACCTAGAGAACAGGCTGACACTCGTATTTGCTGTTTCAGCATTGTAATAAGCACACACGAAACTGGAAGTGACATCTTTGTGGGCTCACTACGATCCACTGGTTTAGAGGGGGGCAACTAATTCCTCCATCGTCATTAACAGCACCATTACCTGTAAAAGGGCAGGGAACGGCAATGTCCATGGATTTTAATGATCCGACAGAGAACATGGGGCTTAATGCAGAAAGCATCTTTGCATAAAATTTTTTTTTAAATCGCAGAAATTTGTGAAAGAGGGGAAAATCCACATTCAGATTCGTCAAAACTTAGTTGTGAAAATTTCCCTTCAAACGGTTAAGGGTGACAAGAAAGTGGAAATTTATAATTAACACGGATACCAGGCCGAAATTCTGTCGAGAAGTGGCCTTTTCAAGGAAGGACTTGTTCCTGGCAAATTGTCCCCATTAATCTTCAGCTTAATTGATTGTGAAAAGTTTTAGGATGACATTTAAAAAAAAAAAAAAAAAAACCATGCTCTGCTGGTGATTGATTTCAGGAAAATGAAGTAATAACGAATGCGAGGCAGTCATTACTTGTTGAGCTCACCGGCTAATTTTAGACAGATTAGACTGTGTTTGATAGCGCTTAATGAAGAGGGGGGCTGATGAGTCCTTTTTGCCCTACACTCTACCTGCACGCCACTCATTACTCCCACTGGAGTCCTGTGTCTCTCCCAACCTCGCCCAGTTCAAGCCGCTGCCAGGGATCCGTTGGAAATATTTATAATAAAAAAAGTTTTCCCTTTACGTGTGGAGTTCCCAAAGAGTTACCTAAGCTGGGACCAAATCGCGTTTAATAAAATTGTCTTTAATAGCGCTTTCTTGCTTTTGTAGGTATCTTAGTTCTTACTGGTTGTAAAATAAAAACTATTAAAACAGTCAAGTGAAGTGTGATTTTTAGGGGTTGCCTGGAACTTTGTGGCAAAGGTTTTTGGGTAATGTAGTGAGATTGGTTCTGTTTTCTGTGAGAGCCAATAGCCCTTGCTCATGCCTGAAACAGCATTCTGGTCAATCCACCAGACTCGCCCCAACACAAGCCCCTGGAGTTATCTGGGAAGGGGTCTGCTTTGTGTGCACCACTGGGGCCGCCCCAGCCCGCGTTCCCTTGGCACCGCCAGACCCGTGCGACCCAGGGAGGGGCTCTGGATGCGGCTTTTGTTTGCGCGAAAAAAATCCACGAATAAATTTAAGTTTTGTCGCCCGCGATGATCAGTTAACTGATTTTATATGCAAGCTTGTCTGGTGTCAGCCCGAGTCTTCCTCAGGAATGTCACTGCTTCCGGCGTGGACACACCCCCTGGCCCCGCCCTCCATTCAGAAACAAGATACAAGCTCATTGACACATTTTAAAAGAAAATTAAATGGAAGAAAAACATACACTGAATGGAAGGAAAGCAGAGGGGATTGTGTGTGTGTCTGTGTGTGTGTGTGTGTGTGTGAGAACATGTGTGTCTGTGTGAAAGAACGTGTGTGTGCGCGCGCGTGTGTGTGTGTGCGCGCGTGTGTGTGTGTGCGTGTGTGTATGAGCACGTGTTTGAGCGTGTGAGAGCATGTCTGTGTGTGTGAGAACGTGTGTGTGTGTGTGTGTGTGTGTGAAAATGTTTGTGTGTGTGAGAACGTGTGTGTGTGAGAAGTTGTGTGTCTGTGTGCGTGTTTGTGTGTGTGTGTGTGTCTGTGTGTGCGTGCGTGTGTGCGTGAGAGCATGTCTGTGTGTGCGAGTGAGAACATGTGTGTGTGTGAAAACGTGTGTGTGCGCGCATGCGTGTGAGAACGTGTGCGTCTGGCGTGCGTGTGTATGTGCGTGTGTGTGAGCACGTGTGTGTGTGAAAACGTGTGTGCGTGCGTGTGAGAACGTGTGTGTGCGTGCGTGTGAGCACGTGTTTGAGCGTGTGAGAGCATGTGTGTGTGTGTGTGTGCGCGTGTGTGTGTGTGAGAACGTGTGTGTGTGTGTGTGTGCGTGTGAGAACATATGTGTGTGTCCGTGTGTGCGTGCGTGTGAGAACATATGTGTGTGTCCGTGTGTGCGTGCGAGCACGCGTTTGAGCCTGTGAGAGCATGTGTGTGTGAAAACGCGTGTGCGTGTGAGAACGTGTGTGTGCGTGTGAGAACATGTGTGTGTGTGTGTGTGTGTGTGCATGTGTGCGTGCGTGTGAGAACATATGTGTGTGTGTGTGTGTGTGTGTGAGAACGTGTGTGTGTGCGTGCGTGTGTGTGTGTGTGCGTGTGAACATATGTGTGTGTGTGGGCGTGCGTGCGTGTGAGAACATATGTGCGTGTGTGCATGCGTGTGAGAACATATGTGTGTGTGTGCGTGCGTGTGAGCGTGCGTGTGTGCGTGCGTGCGTGTGAGAACATATGTGTGTGTGTGTGAGTGTGCGTGTGAGAACATATGTGTGTGTGTGCGTGCGTGTGAGAACGTGTGTGCGTGTGAGAACATGTGTGTGTGTGTGTGTGCGTGTGAGAACATGTGTGTGCGTGCGTGCGTGTGAGAACATATGTGTGTGTGTGTGTGTGTGTGCGTGCGTGTGAGCATGCGTGTGTGCGTGTGTGCATGTGAGAACATGTGTGTGTGTGCGTGCGTGTGAGCGTGCGTGTGTGCGTGTGAGAACATATATGTGTGTGCGTGCGTGTGAGATTGCGTGTGTGCGTGCGTGGGTGTGAGAACATATGTGTGTGTGTGCGTGCGTGTGAGAACATATGTGTGTGTGTGCGTGTGTGTGTGTGTGTGCGTGCGTGCGTGTGAGAACATATGTGTGTGTGTGCGTGTGTGTGAGAACATATGTGTGTGTGTGCGTGCGTGTGAGAACATACGTGTGTGTGTGCGTGCGTGCGCGTGAGCACGTGTTTGAGCGTGCCTGCATGGCCTCACAGGCCCACTCTGTTGTCCGGCAGAAGGGAGCGACTTCCCCACCCCACTCACACCGCTCCTACCCCTCTGGCCCTCGCCCTGGGCTAACGGCGGTGGCTTGGCCCGGTGGAGGAGATGACAGCTCTCAGAGAGCACCATGTTGGCCGTGTTGTTGTCTCCCGCTGAGTGGTGTCATTTCTACAGTCAGTAGGCTGTATTGAATCCGACAGCAGCAATAGGTCATTAACAGAAATGGGAGACGTCCTCTGGCAGACAGCAAAAAAGCCTTCACCACCGCCTAAATAATAGCATTTGTATCACCTACCCTAATAGTTTGCATGAAATAAATTAGACGTGCAAAGCACCTTTTTTAAATAAAAAGAGCGAATAAAAAGCTCAACTGCCTATGAAGGGCAAATGTCCCGGCAAGGAAAGAAGGGGGGGTGGCTGTCCTTCATCTTTACTGCAGTGGAAAAAGCTATAGTGTAATCAGACAGATATAGTTGGGTGGTTCGTCTAAAGTAGCGCATATTAATGATCTGGCTAGACGGGGGCAACGCTTGCTCCCTGACCTGTGATGGCTGGGGGGCGGCCCCCCCCCCCCGCCCCCCCCCACGAGGGGGGGGTGGTGGTGGTTGTGTGGGTGGGGGGGGGGGGGGGTGTCACCGGAAGAGTCCCAGTTCTTGCTCGTGAACGTCGCTGGTGGGAGTCCTTTCCATCCTAGGGTGCCAAGACTGGAGACTGTGTGTGAGTGTGTGTGTGTGTGTGTGTGTGTGTGTGTGTGTGTGTGTGTGTGTGTGTGTGTGTGTGGGGGGTGGTTATTATATGTGAGAGAGAAGCGGCAGAAGAGAGGCGCTCAAAAAGTAGCACAGACACACACGC
>JAOYSI010000013.1:3262947-3274188 GCA_025775065.1 Hiodon alosoides | reverse complement strand
CCCCCCCCCCCGCCCCCAACTTTGTTTTCCACAACAACAAATTTATCATTATCTTTTTTTTTTTTTTTTTAACTCAATAAGTCAACGCAACAAAGGGGTTGTCACTTGAAGGGGCAGCTCGAAACTGTCAGGCTGGGCCTGCATTAAACTTCCGTTTCTGTAGCCTGTTGTAATGGTGTGGTGTGGTATAGACCAAGCTAAGGATCAGGTTGCATTCCTGAAAGATGTTAATCTGCCACCCATCGATCCCTCTCATCAACCCTCTGCGCTTCTGGGAGAGAGCGGTATTGATACAGGACCATATTAGCTCAGGTGCTGAAGTGCTTAGTGACCTCTAGGGGGACGCTGTGTTATGATCGGGGGTGACGGAGGGACGGGTAAGTCAGACCGTTGTGGGACTCGCCCCTCAACAGCACCCCCCTTGAGGTCACACAGAACTGCCCTACCTGAGCTAAAATGATGCAGAATTCTGGAGAGGAAGGGTTAGTTTATTTATTTATGGTTTATGTTTTCATTATTTATTTAATGAATACAATTTCGAACCCAAAAGGATTCTCAATCTCTCAAAAAGTGTGAAGAAATCTCTGTGCTTTGGTTAATTTTGTTCATGCGTGACGGTTTACTACCTCAGGTATGAAAAAGAGGCTGACGGACAGCCGCAGAGCTGGGGTTTCCTGTCGTGTGCAGGCTGGAGTTATGGATACTGCGTGAGTGAGTCTGTTTGTGAGCCGTTAGACATTTTGACTTGGGATCTAAACTGACAGAGGACAGCAGTGACAAAATCAATGAGAATCATTGCTGCCTCCTTCAATGGAGTGCCGGGAGTGACGAAACAAATCCAGTGCTTCTGCCGGGGTACGGACTGCATTTCATGGCTAGGGTTTCTGAGCTCCCCCCAACTCCTCCCTGTTTATTATATATCCGTTACCTTTTTAGTTTTATTTCTGCCTCTGGTATTATCTGAACTGTGAAGGCCAGCGCTGGTTTCGTCGCCGGTTTTTAACTCTTAGTGCACAGGATTGTTTTAGACACTGCGGTTTTCCCTGTGGCCCAAGCGCCGCGTTCGACTGTACGCGCACGGCTAGTCTCTGAGGCGACGGGTGTCTCATTAAGCCTTCGGAACCGCCCTTAGGAGGCTCACTGCTTTTCCAAAAGGAGTACCTCCCTGCGTTGTAGGTGCTTTTCAAGGTTCAATTTTCTGGTCATATGCAAGGCAGTGTTTTTTTTTGGTTTTACTGAACTCATCTTAACAGTAACAGTAATAGAACGATGTTGATGTCAATTCTGGAAGGGGTGTTTTGCATCGTTATTATAATTGTTTATTTAAAAAAGAAAATTATTTTTAATAAGCTACTTCTAGTACTAATTGTTTTAGCACTTATCTGACGATTGGAGATTGATCATAAGTGAGTTATAAGAGTAAGATAACTTTGTCAGTGTTGAAAGCTTTATCAAATTAGATTGCCAATATTTATTTCAAATAAAGTGGGTCTGGCAATCAATAGCCTACCAAATAAATAAATAGCAGTATGGGGGGGTGAAATTCAATACAGCAATCTAGCTTGGAGATATATTTTTAGTCAAATTTGGGCTTAATTATTAAAATAATAACACAGTAAATTTACACAGAATTATTTCTTGTCGTTGTTCCTGAATTATACCACATTTATATAGTGTAATACAGTATATTAATCAATTTATATGTATGTTATATTTATTAATTTATATGCACAGTATATTTAAATAAACATTAAACATTTTGTAGTATAAACCAATTAAAAATCCAATATAGACCTGTTAGATCTAAGTAATTATTGTATCTTATAGGGCCTTTTTATTTTATTTTTTTCCATTTGTTTATTAAATCTTAGATTAATTAGTTGTTTCCTTGCAGAAGGAAGAGTCGACCGAGAGTTGGTCGTAAATAGGTAAACCATGTCGAGGAATAAAATAAAATCTAAAAAAAACGTTTTAAGTGTAACCAAAATGTAGCTCTGGTCAATGCAATAAATGACAATTATCATAATTGGGTATATTTTGAGAATATTATCATTTGTACTGTGACAAAAACGATATTCTTCTGCTTTTCATTGTTGTGTCTTTATGTGAAGTTTAGTGCCGTTTCCCTTTACTCCGCGGATGGAGGCGGGTGGAGCAGGGCGGGTGGAGCGGGGCTGCTTCTGTGCGCAGCCTTTCTCTGGCACTGAGCTATCGACATCCTGGCATTTGGCCCATCTCCCGTCCCTTGGGGCTCTGCTTCCTCCCATCCCCGGGCTGCGTATCGATTGGTTAATTTGATCGTTCTATCACCAATCAGCTTGTGTCTGACCTTTTGCCTGGGCAATGATGGCAGGGCTCCCATTTCTCCGTGGCGGGCCCCGCCATACATTGACCTTTGCAGTGAGAATGTCAGCATGGCCCTTGATCTTAACCTGTCACTACATTTGTTATAACGGAGAGTCACCTCGCCCTTGACTTCTTAGACACGGTCTTCATTAAGGCTAGCAGTTAAAGCACCTCGTAGTCTTGAGTTAAAAAAAAACATTCTGCTTTGTGTATGTTTTTTCATTTATTTTCATCTTGCAGTAATACATATTGCTGAGTTAAAATGTTTGCGCGTGCGCGTGTATGTTAGAACAGTTAGCACATGAATCCCTAGTCAATTTTAAATATTGTAGGGAGGACATAGTTTGCGATAGCATCTTCGCTATAGCACAGTATAAAATCCTGTGCCCAGTCGTTTCGTTTATTCTCCGTGCTTACCGGCCAGTTTTGGAAGGTGCCATCAGCCGGTTCTGTGTGGCAGGGGTTTTTTTAACGTAATTTTGTCCTAGTTCTCCCAGTGAGCGTCTCATTCCTGTGGCAGACGTCCACGCGCTTTGACTGGCTGTGGGGACCAGTTGACCTTTATCAGCAGCAGGGTCAGGGAGGTCTGACCCCCTGACCCTCTGCCTGCCCCCATCACCCAGCACTGCAAAGTACATGGCAGGCTGCGGGCCTGTCTTCTACCAGTAGTCATGTCGGATATGCTTATGTAGATTCTCAATGTCTTCCTTATATTCTAATATATACTCCCCATATACTTGTGTATAACCCTCATAGATTTGTATACACTTATATATACACCTCTTGGACTGCTCTTTGTGTGCTCTCCATGTACTTATTACAAAACCATAGGCCATGCTTGGCACTAGAAGACCACCGATTGGCCAGTGCTGGCCTCCCTGTTGGCCTCTGACATCACTCGGTCCGGAGCCCTTCATAGGAGCTTGCGGCCCTTTAATCTTCTGCCACGAACATCGGCATTAAAACCATTCGTATACGTACGTACGTCATTTAGTAAGCGCTGCGGTCACAGGAGACGTCCAGCGATGACACGTTCTTCATCACTCGCGTACAGCCGGTTTCCGCCGACGCGTGCTTTAGCATTTGCTGTTGTCCAAACTCTAAGTGTCCTGTCCCCAGTGTCACTGGGGGTGGGGGGTGGGTGCGAAGGAAAATAGCAGAAAGAAGACTGTCTCCAGAGCGTGTCGTATTTTCTGCATGGCCAGATATCTCTTTAACTCCAAGCTTAGTTTCAAAAGATTAACCGGGAGGCAAGGGTTTGTCTAAAAAGCAGCGATTCTGGAGTTGATGCTGAGCTCTAATGGAAAAGGAGCACAGATCTATATTTTATGGGGGTGATGCTCAGGGTCTTTTTAAACGGCTTGAGGGGCAGACACCCAGGCTTCAATCACGCTGGCCGAGTGGAGAGGTCCGATCCAATCTCCTGTCAGTCCTGACTGAACGCTGCGCTTCTCCCCGGGCCTCAGGTGGGCTGAGCCACCGGGGGACGGCACATGGGTGAACGCACCGAGCACGGTTTAGGGTCGCACGCAAGACACGCCTATCTGCCGTGCTGTATCAGAGTGGCCGGTCCTCTTTCCGGTTGCGTTTGGCAGGGAGCCACGCAGAGAGCCCCTGAGAGTCGCATTAAGGGGGAATTTGCATTTTTTTTTTGCTTTTATGTCCCTCACCACATACGTCTGCACACAAACATATCACGACCTGCCAGGTTTTACGGTTGTTCTTATTGGCCCATAAAGCAGCTTTTGGGAAAATTACTGCAGCTCCAACTTTGGTCTCCTAGGGAAAGGGGGGGGGAGGTCCATAAACACCCATATGTTTCCCGGAGTCTCCCAATAAAGGAAGTCCTTAAGTATTAAGGTATTAAGTATTATTAAATAATCTTTTTGTTTTAGAAATGTTAAGAAACTAAAAAGGCAACTGTAATTTAAACAAAATGTCTTAAACCAGCAGTCAGTGATGTTGATGTGAACGGTTAAATTCTAAGGAACGTTTCTTTTAAAAGGAAAATTTAACCGGCCACTGATTGGATGGAAGCGTCAGTGCTGATTCTGTGAGAAAAGTTCCATTCTCTTTAATGCTTGGAAGCAACGCCATCCTTTTCCGCTCAGAACAGGAGTTATTCTTCCCTTTGTGTGGGGGGCCCTGTTGAAATGATGTTTTGGGGAATATAAAAGGAAAAGGTTGGTTATTCGTGGGTGGGGTGGGGTGGGGGGGGCTTAAACGGTCCCGAGAGCCAGAGGTGTTTAACCTAGATTAGACCGGAGAGGTCTGAGGGCTCTTCAAAACAAAGACAAGTTCAAGACGGCTTCCTTAAGGCTGTGTCAAGGGCAATCCAGACAAAAGACGAATGTCTCCTTTAGTCGGCTGATAAGCATCTTGGCTGAGGCGCCGCAAACCAATTCCTTCCCACACAAAGATTCCCTTCTATTCGGCTTAATGCGGCCACAGTGATTTAACAGAACATGGGACTGTGGCGATGGCTTATCGGAGCCTCGGGGGCAACGCCGCTGTTACGCCGGCTCTGAGTGATAGGCTTCATGCCAGACGTGCCGATGGGTCAGACTCAGGAGGGAGACTCATTGTGTTAAAGAAATGTAAGAGTTGTTGGAATGATTAATGTACATTTCGTCCTCGCTGCCCATATCGGGCAAAGTTCCCCAGACAAAACTTTCGCCGAATCTTGATTTCTCACAAAAGACGGAGTTATTCTCCATCGATTTTTCTTCCTCTTCCTCTCCTCTCTCTCGCTCTCTCCTCCCCCTTTCCCCTCCCCCATAAGGAGTGGCGTTCCTCCGGGAACTCTTCCCACTTCAATTCTTTATCGGATGATTTCCTATGGATGTATTGTAAGTTAGTGTTTCTCTGGTTTTTTGTTTAGTTTTTTTTTAACGGCGGTTTAAAAAGGAAGGCGTCAGTGGAGGCCCCAGTGGCCTGCGACTCCCGGATACAATAAATAAATCACCACACTTGTGCAGAGGTAGCAGGGGAACCGAGAGCTTGACAAAGCCCCTTTTTTCCCTCCAAACCCAGGAATGAGGAAACGCAGAATTGTAAAGTTAATGAGATAAGCGGATGGAGTTATTCACCAAGTTGTACCGTGCGACTTTCGATAAACCCAATACACGGCCGCGCTGTTCTGCTTTCAGCCTTCACCTAAACTGTAGTATTTTTCCCGTATTTATGAGTGGAAAAATGTTTTTATTTATTTTTTATTTGAAAATTGAAATTTGACCCGTCCTATAAATTTCAATTGGCTGGAGGTGACTGTTTTTATATGAGGAATATTGTAAGCTTGCTTAGATTGAATTGGGAAAAGTTTTTGTTTTAGTTTTTTACAACTATTATCCTAAAATAACAGGTTACTCACCATCTGAGCCACGCACTGGAAGTGGAGTAACCTAAAGTAAAATGTTTAGACTTTACTGAAAAAATGTCATACACCCTAAATGATAACCGCTGTTATTTTATGGCCTTTTCAGTCAGACCAAGAGAATAAGTTTTTGAAAGTCAAACTAGGACAATCAATCTAAAAACCGTCTTGCTTGAAAGCGATTATCTTTCGGGGGGTTTTGTTGAAGAGCCCTCTGACAGAATCAGGCCCACTGTTCTCGAGCTCTTATCTCACTCATAGTCTCAGTATTTTTAATTTAGTTTTTTTACTCCTACCTGATTCTTCACCCTGCGAGACAAATTCAAACTAATTCAATCCGTTTTTTTGTCTTTGGTGTGAAGGACCCTCTTGTGCTTAAAGCATCCTGAGTGGAGTAACACTGGTAGTTAATCTTAGAGTAATAACAATTTTTTTTGAGAGAGAGAGAGAGAGAAATACAAATGAAATAGGGTAGAACCAATTGAGTGATCCCTGATTTTAACTGACGGAAGTAAAGGAATTTATAAAAGGAGGTGCTATTTATCTTGTTAGGCCTGAAATTTACACACAAAAACAACCCCTGCTGAAGCTAACAAGATCTGCGGTCCATTATTGACAATTTGGAAAAAATGTGGAAAAATCTTAAATTGAACTGGCGTAAACAAAGCGCAGCTAGTTTGAATTTTTTTTTATTTGCAACTTGAACCCTTTTAGCAGATAGGTTTTTCATCTTGCCTTTCGTATAATTCAGGACTTGGATCACACCATCTTCTTAATTAGAGTGCAGTTTGTTTTATGATTTATCTGAAGGAATGCTTGGCGGTGGAATGAGCCTAACCATAATGGTGGCTTATTTATTAGCAGGCTAACAAAACAACGGACATGACAACATGCCTATGGTTAACTAGCCGACTATATTCCCACTCTGCTTTCTCAAATTACTGTTCCATTATCCAGACTATATAGAGTTACGGTTAACTGTAAACTGCAGATTTTGTTGGATTTGATTGCTATGCAATTTGCACACAAAAAATAACGTAATAATTATAATAATAATAATTTAAAAAACGTTTCCATGTGCATATGATGGACTTCCAACCTGTAAATTTCATGCATTCAATCCAGGACAGGCACTGCTGTGGAACGGACCTGCCTCTGTACATATACAGATGTACGGTTTAAAGTATAAAAGGGTTATATTTGGGCCATTCTGGAGCAGAGCAGGCTACAAGGGCCTTACTCCGTGGCTGGCCAGACTACGGTCCGCCCCTCACTCCTGGGGCTAGTGTTTTGTACCCAGTCCCGATTGAGGGAGTGGGCCGACCAGACCTGTTTCCTTTCGAAGCGCAGCCGGACGCGTTGGCCAAGATCGGCGATGACTCTATGGTTTGCCGGTTTGAGGCTCTTGGATCATTAAGAAAATAATGAATTTTCCAGTACCAGCACTGGTATACAGAAAAATTCACATAAAAATAAATGATAAAACCACACATAAAGTTGCTCCGCAGACACTTAGTAATTGCATCCCAATTAACGTCTCATATATCTGGGCACCCATAATCCAATGCTTAAGTGAAGGATCAGAAGACAGTGGCAGCTTAACACCCCCCAGTAGTGTGTATGTGTGAGGCTAAAATCAATGAAAATATCTGAAGTAGTCGTGGACCAATGGACTTTTACCACACAGGCAATAAGGGATACGGCAATTGTAACTTGTTTCCCCGGTTAACTGGCATTCCTCCCCTTATTATGGCATGGGCACCCTGTAAGAGCTGATGACTGTTTCTGAAAGCTCAGAAAGTGCTGTTTAACAGTACCGTCTTCTTTCTTCTCTCGACGTCGTGGGGAAAAGTGTGTTAGCTGTCAGGTTGGGTCTTTAGAATGCCTTTCAAGGTGCACTTGTCAAGTCAAAATGAATGTCTGCATAATGAGCCGCGGCACGTCATTCGTCCCCACTTACTGGGGACAATGCCCGTTTTTTTGCGTTGCCGGTCACTGCCAAGAAAAATCTACTTTATTAAAAACCAAATACATTTCTTGCACAGTTGCAACGTTGATGTTTTCCACAGATCAGCAATTAAAACTGTAATGTTGTAGCAAGAAAGAGACGAATAAATCAAAGGAGAAATTAAATGCTGATTTATTCAACACAGCGGGGCGTTCAGGTGTTAAAGAGTGTTTTATGTTTTGGGGATTAATATAGCAGACTAACAGCTGAAGAACCCGTGTCTGTGTGCGTTGTCATGCTAGAGCTAATACTAAGCCATGCGCCAACCATGTGACCGGATACAGGCTGGGAAAATTGTTTTGCAACAGTCCTCTATTTGGGAACCAGTCAGGGGCAAAATTGACTGCCCTTCTGTTACTCACACACTCACACACACGCACACACACACATACTTCATCCCGGAGTCTTAATGCTTTCCAGGAAGTAGACTTCATCCTTGTATGCACTGGAGAGGAACGAACGGTGAGGTGTTTCATCACGGGTGCCATCTTGGCTCCCTTTGCACACGTTTGCCTTATTGACATGGGAAGCCTTCACAAATATAAATCATCGTCCTGTTACTACTTACTGTAGTACTTACTATAATATGGAATTTATGCAGAATTTCTCCACGATGTGTGAGTTATTGTTTGAATATTAAAAAAACAGCAGAGGAACCGACGTGTTTCTGAGGATTCTTTCCTGCTGTTGTAGATGTACATTCCAAGCCAGGTGGCTGGCCTGGTGGAATGGCACCAAGGGGAGGGGGTGGGGCTCTCTGTCTCACCTCTGCAGCTCTATGGGTGATGTACGTGTGTCAGCACTGTCGCCCAGCTCACCGACCGGTTCCCTCCGGGCCTCACTGAGAGCCGGCGCCACGTTACTGTTTTCGGCCCCGATATGTGTGACCTCAGACCCACACCAAAGGAAGAGTGAACATTGATCCGGGGCGCTGCGTTAATCCAGTGCGTGAGGGTGGGGGGTGGAGCTGTTGGTCGCCGGGGAGAGCTAAGCGTTTCTGACGCGGTGACATTTGGAGTTGTGCCGAGCAGAAGCGAGGGAGATGCATGGCATGTGCATATGGCGGAGCAGATTCTGAGGAGATGCGGACATCTGTCTGTAAGTTGGATGGGAATCAGAACCCTCGCCCCACACTCCTCTCAGCCCCCCTTGTTTGTTTTTTTGGAAACGGGAAACGCTCTCTCTCTCTCTCTCTCTCTCTCTCTCGATCTCACACGCTTGCCACGCTCCGCCTTCGCAATCCTCAGAATCAAACTTGACGCATGGGTAAGAGAAAGCGAAGGTCGCGCGCAAGCCCGCCCCCAAAATGTATCCCCGCGTGCAACACATCCTCTCTCTCGAAATATGCAAATGTTTGCTCTTTTTCCACTGTTTAGTGAGTTTAAATATTACAAAGCGTTTAATTATAAAACGGAGAGACTGATGCAGTCCTGGGACCATCACATAGGGAAATAAATGTACAATCAAAACTGCAATTACCTGCAGAATTTTGGGGGTAAACAGATCAGCAATCTCATAACAAACACGGGCTCGTTTGCATTCTGAAATGAATACAGTTAGATCCAAAGCAATTTTCTTTTATTTATCTTGGCCACCGCACATAAATAAAGCAAGGGCATTGAGGCAATTAGCATAATTAGACTGTGTTGGTCAGGCCCTGTGTGATTTCTTAAAAAGCATCGCGTTGCTTGGTTCATTTCAGCGGTTGTGGCGTGCGTGCGTGCGTGTGTGTGTGTGTGCGTGCGTGCGTGCGTGCGTGTTTGTGTCTGGGTGTGTGTGTGTGACTGTGTGCGTGTGTGTGCGCGTGTCTGTGTGTCTGGGTGTGTGTGCGTGCGTGCGGGCATGCATGTGTGTGCGTGTGTGTGTGTGCGTGTGCGTGTTCGTGTGCGAGTGCGTGCGTGCGTGCGTGTGTCTGTGTCTGGGTGTGTGCGGGCATGCATGTGTGGGTGTGTGTGGGTGTGTGCCTACCTCCCTCCCTGTCCACACCAGTAGAGTATCTCAGCATGGGCTGATATCGCTTTGGGCATTTCTGTATTTGAAATTAGCATGTTGTCAGTTTGAAAACCCTCGGAGCCGGACGGAGCAAGCGACTGGTTGAGAGCCCTTGGAGGGAGGCCCTGGGATTGTGGAGATCCCTGGAGATCCCTGGGATCATGGAGGTTCTGTGGGTGAGCCTCTGGTCGGGAGACAGCCGCATACCTGGTTAGCGCGTATGCTATTTTTAAAAGTTGGCACATAGAGCATGATACCAAGCTATGGAGCATTTATACTGAAACTGAACTGGGCCGGGGTGGGTTAAACCAGGAGGGTCTCTCTGGGTTTGTCGCCTCC
This sequence comes from Hiodon alosoides, assembly GCA_025775065.1. Lineage (NCBI taxonomy): Eukaryota > Metazoa > Chordata > Actinopteri > Hiodontiformes > Hiodontidae > Hiodon > Hiodon alosoides. The sequence goes on along the minus strand of JAOYSI010000013.1, from coordinate 3,264,130 downwards.
CGGTGCCGTTGGAAGGGACGTGCCACTCCTCCAATCGGTGTTAAACCTCCATTAGCACAATTAGCTCTTCCTAATTTAAGAAATAAAAAAAATAAGATTTTAATTACTGCACGTTCTAAAATATTTACTTGAAATAACTTGAAACCGGGAATTTGGATTTCCCATTCTTCACCATTCCTATATACTTAAAATGTACAGTTCAAACCGTGTCGTTCATCATAACTGTAGCAGTTTGAAAACATGAAATAAACAGTTGGGGAGAGGAATACTTCTCTCATGCGTGAGTGTATTAGAGAGTGTAGAGCATCATTTTGCATGATTCTAAACCCTCACAATTCTTCTGATTATGTTGAGATTTATTAATGAAGCGTTCTCGTCTGATAATTTAATCAGGCTTGCTCCCGATAAACACAGGAGATATCATTAAAAAAAGTAACCTTAATTACAGCGTGAATCTCCCATTTACATCCGGTCCTCTGAGCAATTTCTTGTCTTTTTCTTTTTTCCCCTCTCTCTCTCTCTCTCCTCCAGAATTAACAGGTTTTTCCATTTTGTTTCAGTTTCCTGCAAGGTGATTCTCCCTCTGTGCTCGACTGTCTCCCCCTGTTTGTATGTGTGAAAGCTGGATAGCTTTATTAAGCCTACATTCAAACACACCCTTTCAAATGATAATTAATCCTCTTCAGAGGTGAACCAAATCCCGTTTTAAACTCCTAAACGGGAGTTTACTTTTCCCCCCGCTCCCCACATACGAGGTCCGGGACGTGTGAGTCCCGACTGGGCGCGGGCCGGACCTCGTCACAAAATAAAGTGGCATTATGAGGCATTATTTTCACACTTTTTTTTTTTTTTGGGGACGAGATAAAGCTTCTGTTGGCGGCTCTCTTCCGTGCTTTTTCCCTTCACCCAGATATTATTGTCTAGTGCAGTCACCCCAAGGTGACTGTTATCACTTAATTAAATCCGTGCACGCGGGCAGGAAGAAACAACACTGTTGGCTGGTCACCCTCAAGGAACTTTCCAAACGCGGAGCCGCTGTCTGGGAAGAAAACCTGTTCGCCTCCGCGCTGCCCAATCCCAGAAGGTCTGGATCATATTTTCCCTCACGCGCGCGTGTGTGTGTGTGTGTGTGTGTGTGTGTGTGTGTGTGTGTGTGTGTGTGTGTGTGTGTGTGTGTGTGTGT
>JAOYSI010000013.1:3110708-3158172 GCA_025775065.1 Hiodon alosoides | reverse complement strand
ATTTGTGAATCACTTCACTTAAAGAAAAATGCTGAAATGAAATTCCTTCTCAAAACTAATAACCAATAAATAACTACTGACATGAATAACAATCTGGGTTACACAAAGGTTATTCATCGTTTTTTTTTTTTATAAGTGCATGTCTACTGTAATATATGACGTGTCAGACATTTGCCTCTATGTTAATTCTTCTAGTCTCTGTGTATTGTTTAAGTATATTTTTCCTTCTTTTTATTACAAAAGAATATTAAAACCAATGACCTTGCAGAATACAAAGTCTGATAAATCAAATTAGGTCTGTTTTAGTGTGCATGAACTGGAATGAAACCAATCATGAATCCTGCATGGATGTTGTAAAGGTGGGGTTGGCCACCTTACTGTGCAATTGGGTTTTAAATCATAACATCCAATACACTATCCATTTTGTCTGTGAACATTTACAAAATATATAAACAGGCATGGTCACCATTATAATAAAAAAAATATTGAAATATACAAGTACACACTCAAGCGTCAAAATTTAAATACAATTGAACATACAAATGTTAATTTGGGAGCTGTGTAATTCAGATTTCTCCTTTGGTAGTCACACATAATGAGACCAATCACAGAAAAATCTGAGTGAGGAAGAGGGACAGTTTAAGAAAAACGATTAATTACACAAGCCATTACAGGGGCCCCATTGAAATCTTTTCATCCATCATCATTGGCTGACATTCTCACCCAATCACAATGAGGGACGTGTTGGGGTTATATCATTTCCAGTTTTGCTAGGCAAGATAACTTATCCATTTCACCCTTTTTAATCTTGTGACTTTTTTTTTTCCTTTGTTCTAGTACTATTTAATTTTAATTTCAGTCTGTCAGGTCTTCAGTTTTTCTTCCTAAAAAAAATATTTTCCTATTGTAAGGACGCTATACCTATAGAATTTGATTGATTATTTTTTTTACTGCAACTACCACAGAGTACATTCTATCTGAACGTTCAAATTTCTGAGGCTTCATAGAGCAAAGGGAAATCTCAGTGTGCAGAGCAGTTGCCTTGCCGCATTAACAAAGCGCAGGATACATTACGCACACGCACACGCACACGCACACGCACACGCACACGCACACGCACACGCACACGCACACGCACACGCACAGACCCAATAGTGCTTCAGGGGAAGCACACAGGAAGTACCATTTGTCCAGTATCTATGCTCTGGAAAAAAAAACTTGAGTGCAACCCCAATGGGAAATGTTTCAGTTCTTAGGATGAAATACAGGCTCCGGTCCCAAAATACTCTGTGGGACGTGTGTGTGTGGGGGGAAGGGGGCTTTGGTGATCAGGAAGAGCTTCTGTCCTGTGAAGATGCTGAAAAAGACAACGGTCATCAGTTGTGATACACCGATTTCATATAAGCTTTAAGTTTATATGTTTAACGTTATTTAGAAAAATATATTTTTTTTACTAATGTCTTTTTTCTTTTTCTTTTTTAAACCTACCAGTCAAGTCTCTGAACTTCCTCTTAGCTTCAGCTCTTTCTTCGGAGTCAAAATACCAGACGGTGATGGCGTACCTGGAAGACAGGACAACCAACCCTTAACCGCCCCATTCACTTTCAGCACTTCAATGTCGACTAACATCTTTTTATTCATAACCCTTGGTTCTACAGTTCATTGTTCCAGCACTATCCTTGCACCATTAAATGCTTCCGATCACCTGAAATTATTCACATGGTTTCCATACAGCAATTACTGTTATTCAACTGGCGTTTGAATCTACTTAACAGTCAGTTTAATCCAGAAATACTTCTGAGTTTCAGATCACCTGTACATAATTACTTTGTCTTGTTTGAACTAAAGGCTTCCAGGAGTAGGAAAGACTCCACGATTAATAGTGTAAAAGCATTTGTGTTTTAATGACCGTGTACGTTTAAGGTCAGGAGAGTCTCCAGCTCGTACCTCATAGCGTACGAAGGCTGGACTTCGTGCGGGTTCCTTCTGTCTGACCAGAAGAACAGCAGTCGGTCGAAGAGCGGCTCGATGTCGGCCACGTAGGGCTTGCCTTCTGGGAATATGCGAAGAACTCCACCGTGCTCCTGAAAGGCAGTGAGGGTTCGAGAGACTCTGCTTGGTCAATGGGAAAAAAAAAAAAACACACTCGCACGTTTATAAGAGAGAGCTCAGTTATGAAGGTACGGCACGGGGTCGTTAGAACATTCATTTTTAAACCGCCCCCATTAAAAGCAGTGCAGACACACCAAAATGGTTTTAAAAGTCTCCCAAAATAATCAGCTAGTTCAAGCCATGAGTGTACAGTCTAATTAAAGACATTAAGGGGTTAAGTAATTTATTGTTCACAACCAGCAGAAACCGGGAAAACCAAGCTCAATAATAAAAATAACAGTGACTGAAAAGGTAGGCCAAGCGAACCATCCACCGTTAAAACTACCGAGGGGAAGCGTAAGGTAGCTGGAAGACTGGAGAAGAAAACACCTGAGCAGAAGCTACTCTCACCTTGGCATCCCAGTTCTTGTTCAGGTAATAGATGCAGGTGACGCAGCGGCCGTCCGCGTTGGGGTTGTCCACGTGTTTCACATACCCCGTCCCATCCCCCGGGTAACAGGCCACCATCGCCTGGAAACGGAGCCAAGCACACACAAAATCGGGACACTTAATCATCCAGGACCACAGATTTCTGACACGTAGCAAATACAAAAACAACAACTGGAGACTTTTGCCTTTTTGCCTTAGAAGTGGGCGAGAGTGGTGGGGTGTACGTGCACGCAGTCAGGAACCAGAGCCCTACTACGTTAATCTCCTGATAAGGCCGCGAGTCAAACCCACCCTCCAGAGCCTGACTCAGAAAGAGTCCTGCTAAGCTCTCACAGCACAGGCTCAGGGCCACAGAGGGGATTGTAAAGGGACCCCTTCTTTTTTTGATAAGTATAACTTCCTAAGCCAAACATGTGGGTAATAAATTACTGGGCTGAAAAATACGAATGTATACTTAAAATCTTTTTTTTTTTTTTTTCCCATATATCAAATTAAACTTAAGTTAGTGTCATTCCCAAAAGACAAAAGAAAGAAATCACGCCACTCGACACAAGGATTCCTTTATGACCAGGCCAGTGCTGAAAATGTTCCCATCTCTCTAACCAACCCCAGGTGGCTACAACATGTCTGTACCAAGCGCGGGACGAAACCAGGCCCTGTGGCCCAGCACGATCTCCACCCGCCGGACATGACTTCTGTTTTTTTATTTTCGACCCCGGGTTACCGGTCGGCTTTGTGGTGAAAGGTCGCCGGGTCATTAATCCTCCCGTTGCACGACAAGCTCCTTCCTTCACGCTGAAAAACCCTGACTAATGTCAAAGCCAGCTGCTGCCACCCCCTAGACTGCAATCTATAAGCATTTCCTTAACAGACCATCATGGTGAGTAACAGCAACTCACTCCGGTGAATGCATTTCACACTTACGTAACTGAGTTCAGGGTGTGAGAAACAAACATAGAATACTTTTTTTTTTAAATAGGTACATAAATTCTCTCGCTTTGAATGAAAACTGCTTACGTCCCAATATGAGAGGAACAGTCCAATGGTTTCCCAGCCCAAGAATAGGTGAAATTAAGGTAATTAATGTCAAATAAAGCCACAGTGGAACCCTGAGTTTAGACACCTCCAAAACCCAATTGAAGAGCTTCATACAGGCAGGTGATGATGGCCGGGACCAATAATAGGCCGGTGACCCAGAGGCCCGCCAAAGCTGACCTTCAAATCAGCCTATTCACACATGCAGGAATTATTTATACTATACCATTTTACTGACTATTGCACAAATGAAAATGGTGTTTTTGTCTTCTAGAAAACAATAACTAAACACTTCTATAGACCCTGTACCATCACATTAACCAATTCAGGATTGAGGTGACCGCATGTCACTGAAACGTGTATACAAAGGGGTGAAAACTTAAATTAGGTGGTACCCAATGAGGCGCGGCATCAGCGACCCCTTCCTGCAGAAGAGGCGGGAGGCAGGCCGCTGTCAGAGCAGAGCATAAACACGGGGGAGGAGGGAAGCCTGCAGCTTTGCACGGAGCGGCTCTGGCCGTCTGCCAAGGGAATGAAGGTTTAATGACAGTGCTACGTGTCGAGCGGGAGGCAGCTTGGATGATGGCTCTTGATTCGCTCAACGCTAGCCCAGTTGGGCCGGGCGGAGAGGAAGTCAACACACCGCAGGGTTAAAGAGCGCGCACATTGACTTACTTTAATTAACGCAGCATCATTCTGTCACCGTCAGACAGTGAAAAAGTATTTTTTATCCGGTTGTTCCCTTTTCTTAAGAAAAATGGCTCGCAGTAAAGAACTGCGGTCGTCAATTATTCATTTTCCTTCCTGGAGCAGTGATTTTACTGATCAGGATTTGACCAGGGTGGGGATGTTCTATTAACAGCACAATAATACGTCTTCAACATTTACAGTGAGATTTATAGTAACACGAACTATGTGTAAACAAAGGTTATCCGTATCATAAACGCACAATTTAACTTTAAAGCCGTCGGTCTTTCACCTAGAGATCACGTTATTAGCCAATTTCAAAGTCTTAAATATAACGACACAATATAATTTGACCCTCAGACTGTCGGTTAACTTGCCAAAACAGATACATCACACAAAAATAAACCAAACATCTGAATAACTTCGCTGAAAGCCATTTTTCTCTGGTCATTAACAGACCACTCCTAACCAACTCAGACATAAAAGGCCAAAGTCAACACAAAGGTCAGGGGTCCAACGGAACATGATTTCCCTGGAAGAAATGTTATTGGCTGCATTGTTTCTGTGTGCATGTGCGTGTGACTAATTACACAACCCTGCACAGCACTAAAGGGAATTGGATTTGGCCACACCGAGTGTGCCTGCATGCGTCGGTGTACGCGCACGCCAACCCCGCTTCCTGTTGCCGCAGCACAAGCTTCCTGTGCGTGTAAACAGAAACGCACACGACCCTGCGTAGTGTCAGGAGTCACGTACTGCACACACTTGGAAGGAACCGGCCTCCGCGGGCTTAACCACCTGCTACGGTGCTACACAGGTGGAGAGGAACTTTCCAAAATCAAGGCCTACTACAATCAACCTTGCGGCGTAGGTGCAGTCCCTGTTCACACAAGAAGAGAGATAAATGACTCATGATTAGAAACTTTCTTTTTGTCAGCAAACGTGTTGACTGCTGCAAGTGACTGCTATACCTGCTGTAGGGTCTACAACATTACAACAAGTCTTATCTACTTATGTAACAGTTTAATTGGCCAATCTCTGGCACAATTAAAATGATGAGTCTATAACCAGCATTTCAGTGAAGAAATTGTATGTTGTTTTTTTTTGGAGAAACAACCGCTGCCTAATAACTTTTTCCTACTTTCAGAAATTGAATTTGTCAGTAGTAAAAACTTGATTGACAGTATTTTGGATAAGTGATGGACCAAATTTTAGACACGTTAAAAAAATTTAATCGAAAGATCATTCAATGGTTAATGCACAAAAAATAACTAATGTAAAGCAGCCTAAAAATTAGTTACTTTCTGTTTGCAGTTACACCGATTACTTCGGTTGTTATCTTGGTGGCTCATTGAGAATACCAAATTAGATGGTTGGAATTAAAAGACTGCTAATCTCACGGGCGGGTCCCTTACATTCATCAAGGGAGAAATTAGCCGGAATTTGGCGAGAACCAAAACTGGAGCCCGCAGTAAACGCTACTCTTCAATAAACTCATTGGTCAATAAACAATGAGTTTCTGCCTAAACACCGACATCCAGTTCCTGTGCTGTCAAAATCAGTTGAAAATGAATGCATCGACTGTTATAGATTAACTGTTACTTCTCCGTTCACAGTCGCGAGTTAGATACGGCACCTGTGTCAGACAGATAACGTCAAAATGCAATGGGCGCAAATAAACAAGATTGACGGAATGAAACAAAACAGTGTTTTTATACGCAATTGTTTCATTTTTCATTGTCATTTTCTGTAAAAGTCTTTTAAAAAAACAGATATGACAATAGTTCAGTTTAGTTTGAAGTACACCACAACAATTGTATTAATACGCAATCCTGTATTTACCTTTGACCGCTCTCGGATGTTGGTTTTCCCCAGTCTCCCTACGCAAAGCGTTACCAGCTTGTCGATCGACGATAGAAGAAAGTTGATAGCCTCGCATCCCTTTTCAGTTCCGCTAACCCAAGCGATTTTATCGCCTCTAATGTGTCTTTTTGAAACCCCGGACCCCCGACCGGCTAGTCGACCATCGTGCAACAGACCACAGTCGTACATTTCTTTCACTTGGTCCAAAACACAGAGTCCAATTAGGTCCCCGAGAAAGTTATCCATATAAAAGAAACCGTGCTCGAGGAGACACGGGACGACCTGGTCCAAAGCAAGCTTTTCCAAATCTAAGTCCATTATGTTCTGAAGAAGTGGCATTTTCTATACAAATAACGTAGACGCGTTGTTTGCAAGAACAAACACGTTTTATAATATAGAATTACGTTATGACACCGACTTCAAATGTATTACTGAAACCTCGTCAGTAAGATAAAACAGACTGGTTATTAAACAAAAAAAGCACACGGTAAAAACTGCAGCCAAATCCGAATGTGCGCTTTCTCGGTTTGCTTACGGAGTTAGGAGATAACAGACTCTGACGGATATAGTGGGGATGGGCACAAGAGTTGAAATGTGGAACGTGCAGGATGTGTTGTAGCCCTTGGAAGGTGGAGTTAAGCGATTCAGTCGTTGTTCAACGCGCTATTCGTCAATCTTCCAACATTGGTTAAAAAAAAAAAAATACAACCTTTACTCGTTCGAATTTCCCATATGGCTGTGTCACATTAAAATAATGTTCATCGGTGCTCTTAAAAGGTCTAATGACACAGAAATGTTGGAAACAGGGAGTAGTCCTCCGCCATTGAGGGTTCCTCCAGCCGCATGTAGCCCTCGAAACGCTAGCGAAATAGGGCGCGTACAGTCAGTAAACCAGTGGGCTAACTTTACCCTGTGACATTTTTCAACGTTCGTTCTTCTCTTAATCCTCTGCCTTGCGTAGACCTTCAATACGTTCTGAATCAGTAGCTTCAAATAATTTAAAATTGAGATCACATTGATATATCTTAAGAGTCTATGCAGCAAACCAATTTGTTAATTAATAAATTGTAATCTGAATTATATGTAACGACTATCAACGGAATGGCTGAATTTTCTTGTATTGCTTGTTTGTTCGTGATGGGTTTTTTTTTATTGAAATTGCGATTTCTCAAAGTTTTTCGATTCAAATGTTATCGATCACTGTATTAACTTTTTGACTGGGATTTAGTAATGATTAATCCAAGATTGATTTTAATGGTAAACGTTCCTAATGCCAGGTGTTTTTCTAACAGTGAATTCGTTCGAGACCTTAACACGTTTTTGTATGAACACTTTTCATACAAAAACGTTTCTGAATGTTGAACTGCACCAGTGATTATCTAAGTTATAGTGAATTTATTTGCGTAATACTAACCTTGTGTCGCCCCCTAATTTTGTACTTCGCAAGTTTGCCGTCGGCGTAGGTGATGAGTTTGTCCATTCTTGTCAGGAGAAAACCAATGTTTTCACACCCCGGCTCGTTGCCTTCAACCCACGCAATTTTGTCTCCTCGAATAGACTTGTTTTTGCCAGACTTTCGGCTGGCCAACTCCCCGTCCTGCAGCTTTCCACCCGACTGAAGCTGTTTGACTTCCTGAAGGATGCGTTCCCCGATTATATTCCCGAGAAAGTTGTCCACTGTGCATAGACCATATGAGTTCATACACGGCACTATTCGCTGCAGGACCAGTTTGTGGCTCTTCAGTCTCTTACGCTCTTTAGATCTTGCCCTGTTGCTGTGGGATCTTCTCGATGCGCGTGGCACGGCTGTATTATCTGTGTCTCCGTTAACCCGATCGATTGTTGTACTTTCGCCACTTGTATAAGTAACCTCTATACACCTGTGCAATGCCCTCACCGTCTCGTCTCTATCTTTCATACTTACTGACTCGGTAGTTTTCGTAACGTTCTTTAAAATGCATGTCATCACGAGAGAAGTTTTTTCTTCGACGATGTTATCCGAAATGTCAGTAGTCATGGATTTTGCCATTTGCCAAGCAAAATGCTCTTGACACCATGCACAGCCGTTTAAACCTTCCTCTGAGCTACGTGGAGACTTCCATGTTTCCAGGATCATATAGCTGACCGCGTGCGCGCCCCTTGGACGGGAACGCGCTGTCTCCTTGTGAGTCAACGCTTTGATTTTATTATCTTTCGGGGAAATCGAATCCTCGCCTCAATTTAAGAACCACAGCAAAAGAACTGTTGACTTAATCAGAAGTCCATTTGATCCCAAAGCAAATCATATCTACAGTTAGCAATCCAAAAATAGAAGGCCTGACCTTTAATCAAAAAATAAATAAATAACAGCACTTCAAAGAATGGCAATTTCTCTGCTTTCCACGAGGTTATGCAATTATAGTATACAATAACATTAGGCCTAAATATCTTTCTATCACAGTTATTTAAAAATGAAGCAGTGATGGTGAAATTAACTGAGGTTCATGGCAACAAAAAAAAAGAATCAATTTATGCCAAATTTAGAGACTAGTCTAAGCGGCTTATTCATTTCTTAATAATTAAACTGTCGGCTCAGAAGAGTGTTTATTTTTTAAATGAAGATTTTAAAATGTTCTGAAATATTTTAAATAGGCTAAATTCAGCTATATGTGGGCCTTTACATTCACCAGCTCTTATACAAGGCATGCAACGCAAAAAATTCCATCTGTTGTTCTTACTCTTTTCTACTGACCCACTAATACAGAAGACAAAAACAGACAAACATCTAAGACTCCATTTATATAAAAAGGCTAGGGTGCCTAAGACTTTTCCACGGTACCGCAGGCCTACAAAAAGGAGCAGAAAAGGTCTCTACAGATAAAAAAAATAATATGAGGCTGATGTACAAAGGGACCAATGAAGATCTGGTGTAGGTCCTAAGTAAGCAGCGCACACCATCCTCAGCAGAACACACAGAACAGGGGGAGGAGCTTAGGCCAGACGGCACAGGCATCGTGTGAAAGACAAACGGTTCTGTACTTAATTAAATTGCTGTAAAAAAAACCCCAACTTACCCTATAGAGGGTTACAGATCGCGAGAACAATATTTTAGCTTTCAAAACCGATTTGTAAAGCACGCCCAGGGCCTTCTTTTTAATAATAAAAAACTCCTGTAACACTGGGTTCCAAAGGTGGACAGGAGAGGAAAGTGATACACATTATACACACAAACAACATAATACTGTCGAAAAAACACACACCAAACCCACCTTTAATGTCCCCACCACCCCAACTACGTAAACACAATACTTAGGAAAATTCAGTAAATAGACAACAGGCATACATCCCGGTGTGATGAATATGTTTAGGGTTAGGGTTAGGGTTAGGTCACTTCCTTTGGTGCAGGGTCTAATGTGAAAGGATGAGTAATCAGATCCTGAATGGTTACAAGGCTCAAACTTTTTTAAATGGACTGTGAACATGCCAATGCAAAATAATCTGAATGTAATATCATTTGGAATTGAGAGTGGTGGGCGATATGTATGTGATATGTTTTTATAAATATGTAAAAATAGTTCAGTACAAGGGTTACTTACACTTAAATCTTTAAGTAAATGAGATTTCTCCACCACTGTCTACATATTTTGTATATTTCAATATGTCAGGATGCTGTTCAAGCTGTCTTAAACACGGTTTCTGTTTTTGAACAAAAAAATGTTTTTTTCCAATCAAATGATTGATACAGAGTTGACACCATGTTTCACAAAGCCCAGGAATGAACCTGGTGCCTACCAATGCTGGTCACAAGCCAGCTAATAATAAAGAGAGGGTGGGAATGTTGTTTTGAACTTACTGTCACTTTTAATGGGTATTAGCCGGGCCCATGATATGCTCCTGGTTCTGCAGTCATTATATTATATTTTTAGGATAAAGAGAAACCTGATAAGGGCTGGCCTGCATCCAGAGAATGGCGTAGCATCCGTTTCTCAAAAGCAAACAGAGATCAGACTCTGGGCTTCAGTGCTCCTTTCTGTCAGTTTCTTTAGAAATGTATCTTATCTGGACCAAGATGATAACACAGGGTCACACCCTGCCGACAATCACTGTGGAATGGACCACTCAAACCAAAGCATGAAAAAGAGCGGAATTACTGGGCGGTCCTCCTGCGCATCACGAGTTACACTGCGCCGAGAATAGCGATCTCCTCGTTTCATCATCTTATCTTACTTCATGTTTATCTAAAGGACCTCGTTAAAAATGGGTTAACGGTTAAGCGTGTTTTTCATGTGAATTGATTGAAATTTAACAGCTGTGCTATTGGTCTATTCCGTCATGCCGTGCTTATATGTGTGGGCAAAGTGATGTCAAAGCCAGGAAGTGCTCAGAGCATACAAACTCGTGAATCTAGCCTTGAAACAAGCCGTCTTTGTTCCAGTGCGCATGGAATGTGAATGCACTGCGGCATCGGATGTCCTCATAACTCAAGGGTGCGTTGTGATTTTGTTTGCAGGCCCAAGCCGTCGTAGTTTCGTCCGGCCTCCTCATTCGGGGGAATTGGACGCCGAGTTCAGTAGTTGAAGTCCTCGCCCCTCTCCAGCCTCCCTCAGGCCCAGAGCTGTTGGACCGGCTCGGGTTCCACGGCGTCGCTCCACCAGCCAGAGGTATGAGGTGGCATACGTGAGGCACGGCACGCTGCACTGCGACAAGAAGCCGCGTTGTTACCAGTCGGGCCGATAGAGGAATCCAGTGCGTGAATGGAGTTGGCTGCCAGTAAATAGCTTTGTGAATTAGGCATGCATGCTTCTCGTCTGGTGTGCTGCCTTTGTCCGCTCGACAACAATTCCACAGCCAAGACCTCGCATTTGCCTGTGCTCCCCTCCGGTGCCAGCTCTCCTCAATGATGGCTTTTGTCTCAAAAGTGTCAGGAAGTCCAGCCACAAATAACTATTTATGGCTTCGTTTTTCTGTTAGGGTGCAAACACTGAGCGCTTTTCAGAAGTATAGTACAATTAATAAATCAGTTTATTTTTGCATAGTGCCTTTTTTTCTTTACATGGCTTATGTCATAAAGATGCTTTACAGAGACAATTTTATAACACATCCCAGCCTGGGACCCCCAGAAAACGCGCCTGTGGCAGCAATGGCTGGGAAAAACTCCCTAAGCTGGTAGGAAGAAACCTTGAGAGGAACCTGGCTAACGTGAAGCCCATCCTCTGCTATAATAATCCTGAATAATATCCATTAGGGGTGGAGACTGAGAAAATCCTGACACATTGTGGTAAAAATATTCTAGACGATCAAAAGAAAATGGATCAATTATCTCTTTGGAATGATTTTCTATAATCTTCCTAACTTAAAGTTAAACCGGTCCATTTAACCGGTTTTACTGCAACTGTAAATGGTAAAAACAGCAAATAGCTACATCACAATGCCAGAACCTAACCCAAACCTGCTAGATAGTAAATACACCCTGACTTTAATGTTCTCCACTGTGAATCATGATACAGGAGGCCGTGCTTTTGTACAGTGATTTCAGCAGTATGAGTTGCTCACAGAGAAGTCCCTGCTAGCATAAATCACAGGTGTCTTTTTGTAGCCTTTGCTGCTGGATTATGGTTTGGGCTGCTGATCTTCACCTGTTTTATTTATACTGAGAGAATTAACCCTATTTGGACAGTAACGGTTGCAAAGCCAATCAGCCGTTGGTTTGAGGTTTCAGATCAACTGGGCCCATCCTATCAAGATGACTATGTCGACAGTACAAAGAAGTTTCCTGATGGTGTAGCACTGGACCAAAAAAAAAGGGAAACCAGGAGAATATGAATAAAAAAAGTCAAATAAATTTGAAATACAGACCCGTTATTTTTCGCAGCATCTGTAAGTATTTTCAGCACTTATGAAGAATTCCAGAAAACAAAGCCTACATGTTAGTGTTTAATAAATAATCAGAGATAATATCAAGGCCAGCCCCTTCACAGGAAGTGCAAATACACCACTGATAAGGAGCCAGCATAGTGGCTCTTGCAAAAGTGCCCAGTTTCACAAGATACCAGCCCATATCAGATCCAGCTTTCCAATTTCTCCCCTCCTACGCCAGGCACAATGGGCCCATTTTCCCAACGAGGGGTTGCTGGGATCCTTTTCGAATGGAGAGGGTGGAAGTCTGGCAAAAACAGGCAGCTGGGATGCCAGTCTGGCCCGGGGGAACGGTCACAAAGAGGAGCCAAAAAAAGACAAGTTTGGCTTTGCTGGGCTCCTTCGTCTCCATGGTCAAAGGGAGAACATTTCCTCAATTTTAAACTAGGCTAGGAAATGGAGAACTTGATGTGACCACCTTGATGGTTGAGCAGAGCATCATTCCCGAGTGTGTGTGTGTGTGTGTGTGTGTATATATATATATATATATATATATATACATACACACATCCCCCTAGACCAATTGTCAGGTTTCACCATATATTAGTTGGCCACCAGCACAGATTTCAAACCTTTGGTCTGACCTCCTGGTCATTGACCTGTTCCAACAGCGATACTGTCCATCTCCGCCAGAGAGAAGCCCATGGATGGTGAAGCCAGTAGACGTGGAACAGGAGAGGGCAGGGCGGTGTCGATGGAGAATGGGGGAGGTGGCCATTTCTCAATAGCGGTCAGGGAGGGGACCTGCGAACAGCTGAACTTGCCACTTTGGCTCTGAGAAGGGCTTATTTTAATTCTCGTGTTGGCTGTACATTCGATTTCCTCCAGAGATGGGTAGGAGCTCCAGTCCGTACGTGAGAACTTCCTCGTCCTACAGTTCGAAAAGTACCCCGTTTCTATTTTCACTTTGAGACTCTGCCAGGCTGATGATCTTGAAAATGACATGGAAGGCTCACCTCTAGCAGTTCCTCCCCTTGCCTCCCTGTGCCCCCCGCCCCCACCCCCCACCTGTTGACTGTTGAAGCTCTTTTAGGCCTTAAACATTGCTCTTCCTCCGACGTGCACAGATAGACGTGATTTAAGTTTCTTTCCACGTATGGGAAACTATGAACCGTAAACTGAGGAAGTCACTTTGTGGTATTGTTTGTGGTTAACTAAGTTTTAACATTGCACTCAAGCTCCACAATCCACCAACACAGCTGTTCCTCCTGGAGTCACATTAATGCTGCTTCCTGTTCGCTCGCCGGTTTTATAACCCCCCCGACCTCTGCATTATTATATCCTGATAACTGCGCTGTGTTCAGTTCAGGGTGAGAAATGGCAACCCTGTATAAACAGGGAAATGATCCTTGTCAACAACTGAAGCTGATCCTGTAATACAAAGGCTGTGAAACCAGTTCTTTCCTTGACTAGGCTGCTGAGACAGATTTAGGCTGATACCAGCACTTACTGATCCCAACGAGAACATTTTACTAAAAATCTATTAAATTACAGGCCGATTACATAACTAGTTCTATAATCTGGCTTATGGTCAACAGAAACATTATTGGAAATCTATAAACGCTTACACTGTCATGTAGGAGTATATTATAGTGTGAGGGATCTACTTTTGGGTTAGCGTTTATGCATGCATTGTCAGCGTTTAGTGAATTTAAGTTTTCTTGAGGGTGTACCAGGAACTTTAACCTTTAACAACATAACTGTGCTGTTATTTGCCCGATTGTGACCTGCCTGTTAGTTTGGATGATTCTTGCCATTCTCCTTTGACCACTCGAATTAAAAAGCTATTTTAGCCCACGGGACTGCTGCCAAATAGATGTTTTTTGTTGGTCGCACCATTCTCGGTAAACCCTGGACACTGTTGTGCTTGAAAATCCCAGGAGGGCGGCTACTACTGAGATACTGGAACCAGCGTGCCTTGCACCCACGATCATACCAGGCTCAAAGTCACTTAGGTCACTCACTTTGCCCTTTCTAACGTTCAATGGAGCGGTAATTGAATGCCCCGATGCCTTTCTGCCTGCCTTTTATAGCAAGCCATGACCACATGACTGTCTATAGGAGCGATCAATTTTAGAGAACAGGCTGGTGTACCTAATAAACCACTGAGTGCACACACACATTACAGATCCTGTCAACTCTTGTGTGTGCGCAACTCTGAGAGGCGACCAGAGACAGGTTTGAAGCATACAACCTTTTTTTTGGACTATGGTGAGATTCAGACCCCCTGAGTGAAAATGTATTTCACTCAGACCGCCTCAGTCATAGCCACGCAGCCTATTGATACTTTACGTGAACCTTCTGCAACAGCCAGTGCATAGTGAGTTCACTTTAACAGCCAAAGGTTATGCAGTGGTTGTTTGGTGATCTTATCCTGTCGGTAAACACGGTCATGCGTTTCACTTTTCTTTTGACGTGAAAACTTTCACTCCACCTTAAATTGCAACCTTTAAATACAACTAACAGTTGGAACATTTGATGTACTTCGAATTTATTTCCAAACCACACGCTTTTTAAAACTTGAAATGTTACCTTAAAGCTCCTTTCAGTATTGTGCAGGTATATACAAACTTGTAATTGTTTGAAGGTCATTTAAATTTGCAGACATGTATTCATAGATAATTTTGCTCATTCACTTATGATGAAACAAGAGAGCACAATCACTAACTCCAAAAAGAACTACAGAGATACATAGGTCTGGTCCTGATGTAAAAGGACTTAGTTATGGTGGGTGGGTTTACGAATAGCCATTCTAAATTATCAGCACCACCTACTGGATAAATCTTTACCTACAAGCAATTTTCACCCACTGCCTACTTGATAAAACCGTTTTACAAACCACGGATTTGTGTATTTGTGGTTCACAAGACTTATTTATTTGTGGAAGCTGATAGTTTAGCTGGAACAGAATAGCAACAACTAACCAAGGCAATAGCTCTATAAGTTCCGGAGCAGAAAAAACATCTTTTTGGCTTAAATGCAGTGCATTACACTGAAGACACCTTGACACCAGAGCATCCAGTCACTTGTCAGCAGGTCCTCTGTTTTTCTCCCTGGTATATTGTAATGCTGTCTGTGAGCGTTTTGCAAGCCGTTTCAGACCACATGTTGCTCGATGGCAGGTCTTGTTTGAAAACATGGTCTCAAGTGTATCAACAGTCCCAAGACTTTTCCCTGGCACGAGGCAAGCGGTTTAATCTGAGCAGTCCCAAGGCGAATCTCAGAATTCTCACTGGCACGTGACCCACTGACCAATCATCAGAGATACCAAACAAACTCGTGTTAACTACGACATGTCTGGCACAAACGAGAGAATAGGCAGTGGGCACAATAAAACAATTGGAAAACTTTGTATTGGCCATTCATTTCACGTCAGGACAGCAGGCAATTGGAGAGTTTACTGCCATTCTCTTAATATCACAACAATGACCTCTGGACTTTACACGGCCTGTTTAAATGCATCGAATCAAGACCACGAAGTAAATGCAAGGTTCTTTTAATACACTTTATGTACACCATATCCTGTAAATGATACAAGTGAACACAAATATAAAGTATACAATCTTAACATTTATCTGTTAGGTAAAGTATCGGGTTGTATAATAGTATAGTCCACACGTCCCTCTTTCTGAGAAACTACACACCTTAAAAACACACCATTTATGACTTCCACATTCATAAATGCGTCTTTTAAAGCGGATTTCGAAGAACTTGGTGAAAAGTACAAATGAAAAAAAGCCCCATTACTCGATTAACAACCTGACCCACAGACAAAAAAAATGGGCTAAGGTGAAATGATACTACAAAAAAAAAAAACTTTACACGAATATGTATACAATATATACACATATATTAGTGAGAAAATACATGGCCGCTGGTAACCAACAACTGTAGAAGGCAAATCTATAAACATCTGTGCCAACATTCAAGAAAAAAAAAAAAGAGTTTCTGTCCAATTAAAACTTTTAGATAAAAATGGAATGAAATCCTTGACAGGCAACGTCATTGTGGACCCACAATTGTAAACACCTCCTGCCTCTTCAAACTACCTCCGTTCTTAACTGTGCCAGAGACGGTTAAATAGTCTTGAAAAATAAAAATAAGACTTCTTCTTCAACCAGCAGCATGACAGAAAATATCCTGGGTGAAAAAAGTGCCGCTTTCACTGGATCACCTCAAAGTAGTGCAAAATGGCCATGATGTGCTGGGGCATAAACACGTAGCCTGTGTAAACCGCCATCCCCGCCACCGAAACCAGAAGGGAATCTGTTACGGTTCTGTTAAGGAGACAGTGGAACGAGCATGCATTTAGTGTTATTTTACCTGTTGATAGCAATTTTTTTCCAGACGTTAATCCAACCCCACCCCACCCCGCCCCCCAGGCTTTTGAATAATCCTAGGGAATTTGTAAATCAGAAAACTGGTTTAAGTAAGTACATTATATATTTCCGCCTTTGATGGCAGTAAGAATGTGACTAAAATATGCAGGGTGGAACAACCACGGTACCACTGAACGCGGAATTCCTCGGATCGCTTTTCACACATCATTCAAGTAACTTCCATAGTGGTATTTTGATGTTGCAATAAAAATTATACAATATTTCCTTGGATTGTGACCATAATAGTAAAAAAAAAAAAGTCCTCTTACACGTCGTGCTCAAAACGCACAGCCCAGTTCTTTCTCAACTCGAACCTGTTGCAGTCTCCTAGCTAGGCCAGCTATAGTACCAATGAAACGCTTTGTACAAGCCTAGCCAGATATAGCGGTTAACATTACTTGAAAAACTAAATTAGAAAATCTAGTACGCGAGTCCTATATCGCATCGTCACTCACCGGTCATACCGGACACCGTAATTAAAAAGTTACCCTAATGCTTGGCCTAAAAAAATCATCGACGTCATGTTACATCAGGATCGTTTACCTCATTATTCAGTTACACAGAAAGGATACTAAACACGGTTCTCTCCCAGGGTTCCAACATGTAGAGAGCCGTAACTAGAAGATACTGGTAATAAAACCAAGAGAGTTGTTTCCAGGCATCACCTAGCGCCATTGTCTTCGTAATCGTAAATCAGCACAGCTCCGGTCTGCTTCCTGGTAGAGCGAAGGAAATAGTACGGGCAAATAAACGGACAACACCACGCCTACCGACCGCAGATACCGGGCCCACGCAGCCAAAATCGTGGGAAACCGTTATTATAGGTCCGACGTCATTAATTCCTGTTTCCGTTTTCCGTGATTCATGGTATTTGGAACGGTCCCACCCTTCTATTTACGATCATTTATGGTGCATCTAATTAACCTCGCCCAATAATGGCGGTCTTTCACGTCGTCACTAGAAAGACGTCGACCGTCTTGTAGTTTATTTTCTGCCCATTACATCAGAATTTGCAGTTCAGCGTTACACTTCACTGACAGCGTAGGAAACAGCAATATTATTGGCAATGTTCTTTGTCCGCAAGCATTATTCGCAAGCAGTTTCAAAAACACCTAAAACGATATTTAGATATAAATAACTGGTTACTTTAAAAAAACATTTTTAATTGTGTCCATCGGCACAAGGATACACCATAACGCTACAAGGGTGACCCAGAAGTAATTACACCAGTTCAGTCACCCAAATACATTGCCGGTAAATACTGGTATTAGTTATAGTTCCTCAGTGAAGAACCAGTGGATTTCTGAATTGTTAAAATTAAAAGGAAGAAAGTGATTTTATTGATAATATAAGATCGATTTGTTTAATTTACTCTACACATAAAACATGCAATCAAAATAGTTATTAAATCGGATGTGACCAGTAGGAATCTTCCAAAAAAAAAAAAAAAAGTAAATATGCATATTACCCCTCAAGTAGCTTGTGAACTTAGTCTTAAAGTCAAAGCAATGCTGTACTGTATCATATGCTCAGAAGTCATTATAGACCTAAAGTCTGTTAAGATAAAACGGTTTTCCGGTCTTGGGGGGGGGGGGGGGGTCAAACAAAGTCTTTATGGTCAGCCAGTGTCTTCAGCAGTGACTAGCAAGGATGTTGAAGAAGTGATATACTTCATCCTTGTCAAACACAGCCACCTCGGTAGAACACTCTGTACACTGGACTGGATGGTACATCTCCTCTGTGCTGGCCCCCGCGACCCCTGATTCTGGGGCTTCGGTTACCATTGTCCCAGGCTCCATCTCCTGCTGACCCTTCATCATCATCTTCTTCTTCTTCTTCTTACGCCGGTTCAACGACCTGATGTCATTGAGCGTTTTGTACCTCAAAACCTCTTCTTTGTTTACTTTGCAGTTCATGACAAACATTGCTCGGTACTGGGTACGGTACTTCTCATGCCTAAGGACACACAAAAATAAAAAATAAAAGTTTCTTTATAATGGATAAAATGTTGCCATTTCCATTTATTCTGTTGCCCACTAACACTTAAAAAAAGTATTAAACGACATACTTGCAACCCCTCTACTTCTAATCTTATTTCCAAAATGCTAAGTTCTACATCCAGAGAAAGGAGAAGATAGTCATTTTTTGAAGACCCACAATGCATATTATCATTCACGCTCTGACCAATCCTAAGAGCCTCTCACCTCTGGCAGTCCAGACACAGTGTGGTCATACATGCTGGACAGTTGAGGACCGCATCACTGCTGGGGAGCACATCAGACTTCCTTTTTCGGTTTACTTTCCCTGGCTGTCGTTTCCAGCTTTGCCTGTAACTGATTAACCCAGAATGGTAAAATCATTCACACTGCACTTCGTGTTAACCACCTGGTAACAAATGCCAATCCCCAAGTCCTTACATATAAGTTGAAGGTCAAAGAGCACATTGGTTTATTTATAAAAAAAAAAAAAATTCTATGAATGTTTACCAACTTATTAGTCATTGGAATGTACACAGTTGGAGACCTTTGATTTGACTTTCTCACACAAACACCAACAAAGGAGATACAGAACTACAGAAGATAAACAGCTGCATTTATAGTCAATTATTGATTGGACCATATCCTCAAATTGATAAAAGGCAAAAGGACCGATGTCATTCATTTGATGACCTCCTACTTCTCATATTCTATTGCCTAACATTTTCCCATTTAGAACAGAAACAACAAACAGGAAAGAAAGCTCAAAAAGTCAATTATTTTTACTGTTTTCTGCCAATCTTGGACTGGCCAAATGAGCAGTTAATGCACCTCCGCTTATCGGCATACACGTGGAGGGTCAGGAAGTACCACTGGTCTCCATCAATCTTAGTTGCCATTCGTGCTACCCGTCACTTCCACGTGGCAAGCTCGACAATACTGCCAGCCTGGGAGCCAGGGAAGCCGTGCTGATTTAATCCATTTCAGCCTGGATGTCGCTCTGCCAATTGTGCGCCACCGTTGTGCTCTCCCGGTCACAATCGGCTAGAGACGTGAGCAGGAGAACACCGACTTCTGATAGGACTTCTTAAAAGATCTTCTATTGCCTCTCACCCCTTCCTCTGGGCATCAACCCAGGCCTGGTCTCGGTCATCTTTGTCAGGGTCATACAGTAACTCGCTGTCCGTGAGGATACGGCGCTGTTTGGTCCTGCGTTCCCCAGAATTTCCTGGGACACAAAAAAATGATTCACGTCAACCATTTTTATAGCAACACTTACGGTTGTAAAAACTGTTGAAACATCCAATGCAGATGGCAAACCTAAAATTCCAGGGTAGAACTGCCACCCAAGCTCCTACTGTGAGTTTGTGTCTCACAGCATTTCCTCCCGACTCCTTAATTTTCCCTTCTCTGAGCATATTTACCAGAAAACCAAAGGCCTCTAAAAGACAACGCAGGGAAAGGCACTTACCAGGCATTTCATCATCATCCGAATCGCTGTCGAAGTACATAGCGTCGTAGAGCAGCTGCTGTTCTCCAGCCACGTTTCCAGTGCTACCTGTGGCACCCGATGCCCCCCCTGACAAATACATATACATCACGTTTGGCATAAGCCAAATCAAAAGTTATAAGCAGCTAAAGTGGACGGTCACACAGCCGTACCTCAGAAGTCATTAACTTTCAACGGGAGGACACATAGAGATACGTTTATATTGAAAGGCTACTGTTGATCTATAGATCCCTATTGAAATATATTTTTTCAAACCAAACATCCAAGTTGAAATCCAACTGGTTACCTGAGCTCGTCTGAGCCGTCCACTTGCATTCCATCGATTTCATGGTGGTGCTCAACTCCGCCTCCATCTCCTTCTCAAACTCGTCCTCACTGGACGACTCACTCTCCCCGGTCAGGTACTCCCGTAGGAGTTTTCTCTTCTGATCTGGGGTCCCGTGAAGGAGGACATCCAGCTCGTCCTCCGAGCTGGCCAGGATCAAAGCACAAACAGGTGGCGATACTGAAGTTTGTGGGCTGGGAGAGCACAGTGCTGACACACAGCAGGCAGAGGTCTGCCCAGGCTGGGGTTCGTGAAATCGGCAGGGCTTCTCAGACTAAACGACTTCCCGGGCACCCGCCGAGCTAGCAGTGCAGTCGAGAGGGACTTGGGTCTCCTCCAAATGGCTCTGAACTTCTCATGCAGGCTGTGTAGTCAGCATAGTGGAAAAAAAAGATGGATGGCTAGAAGGCGATTTGATTGAAGTCAATTAATCGTAATTCTTTACCCTCCCCAATTCTGGCGGCAGTATTACGTGTGTGTATGCATGTATGTTTATATGCATTCATATTTAAATGGCTTGCTGGAAGTAACTCGCTGGACGTAAGCTTAAGGCGTATTAAGTACAAAACGAAGTAAGCAGAACTTAAACAATCATAGCATATGGCCGTGTACAAGTTGTACATCAATCAATTTTTCTCCCTTTCTCTCGCTATGCTAAACAAAAAGGCTGCAGCCTTTACCAAGAGACGGTCAGCTCCACGTGTGCATAAACCTGTGGATTTTCCGTAAAGTTATTGGTGCCGTAGTTAATGTATGCTACCTAAAATCAGTTACCCTAAACAGTGCTGCTATTATAGATTTTTCGTTTATTTGCTTTATTGTCTGCGTTAAAAATAAAAAACACCTGACCCGAGCGTTTTCAAAATAATATAATGATTAAGTATTACATAGTCTCGTTACCTGCTCCCAGCTCGGTCTTCATCGCTCGGCTCTTCGATTTCGTAAGAGTCGTAATCTTCTTTTTTGTTCATTTTTCTGTTTTAATGAAGTAAAAGAACAAGCATTTAACTACTATAATTTCACCCTCTACAAATTAACGAGCTAGTCTGCGAACACAATTCCAAAACATTTGCAGAAACGTTCAGGAAGTGACCAAACATTGATATTGGTCCGACATTCGTATTCATTCCCTAGCGAAGTGTTCACTTGGTTTACAGTAGTTCCGCATGTCAAACGGAGCGCAGTGAAAATCGTGCGAACAAAACGCTCTCCTTGATTTGACTCATCGAATATTTATGCCTCAGTATCTTAAATTTTTTATTAATTAAGATTTTTTTTTTATTGCATATTAAGGGTAATCCCACGCTTACATAATATCGCCTAAGTAAAACAAAACTAGTTTCATAACGTATTATCTCCCAGTAATTGATATGGTTAAGGCCAAAGTTGGTCTCAGCGTTTTGTTTTATTTTCCAAATGGTAAAAGGGGTTAAACAATTGTTAATTCAACTGTTCAATAGACAAGTACATTGACAGAATTCACCTTGTTTATTCCTTACTACATGATATTTTTTTAATAACACAGATCAACATTAGGAAGATTGATTAGAAAACGTATTTATTAAGGTTGCCCATATTATGGAAACCCAACAGGGTAATCAGGTGGGAATTCATCAAAGTAGAGAGTAACAGTAAAACTTGGACATGGCAATTATAGAAATAAACACGCCAACTACAATGACACCTTTCACATCGTCTCAGGGTTCGAGGCAGTCGATCGTGGGTGCTACCGTTGTGTACGTAAGCTAGAAAAATTGTTAATGCACTCGTGTGCTATTCGTGTATAAGACACATCATTATTGTGTATTATATCAGTATCACTCTTACAACATTGTAAGAGTTTTTAACGTCAGGGAACCGTGACATACGACATGTGCAATAAGATGGACGAAGAAATGTTTAAAACTGGAATATTATTGAGCCACTATATATACACACATATATTCTAACCGGTTAATTGAGTAAAATACGCAAAATCAAAATCTAGTCCCTGGAAAGTACATGACGTCTCAGGATTTTACAGGCACTATAATTAGCCAAGAACATATTAGAAGTTAATCAAGATCGATGCTCTTAGAAGCCTAAGCTTTTCACCTATCGAATAAAATCTTTTCAGGGCCATTCCAAGATAAACAGTATCGTTTTTTTATTGTTAAGTTTCATAATTCATATAATTATTAACGGGTTGTTTCAACATTCCTCCATTTAAATCCATGGAAGCTTTGGTCACATAGTGTGAAACAGAATATTCATATACAGAGCACTTTAAAATTGTGGGGAAGAACAAACAAAAAACGACAGTTTTTTTGTTTTTGTTTTTTTTACAATACCAACGGGATTAGTCTACATTTTAAGGCAAACACATGAAAGCATTCATTTTGTCTGGAATGAAAAAAAAGTGTTCATAATAATAAAAAAAAATCAATACAAAAGTATCAATCAGATTAAGATGTTCATTAGCAGTAGAGTAAAAACGAATACAACATATACAAAGGCTTTTAGTGACCATACACTTTTAATTATAGTAACAATCAGCTCGACTGGATCAACATAACGGAGAAGCATCACAAAAAATGATTACTTGATCTATCTGCAAAGATTACACAAAGCAAAAAGGAGGGGGAAAAAAAGAAACAAGAAACAAGACAGAAATTACGTGATATTGATAGTGCGAATTCCAACAGAAAACAATGATCGTTAGTCGTCAAATTTGAATTGATTGAATGCAGATATATTTGTTGTGCTGTGGGGACTTTGGCGACATTCCACCATGGACTTCCTTGTTCTTGGAGGGGGAGGGGAGATGAGGTGAGGTGGGGGTAAGCATGGGGTTCGTGGAGGGAGTAAGGTGTCTCTGGTAGTGATAGCTGCAGACACATCCTGTGGACAAACGTAACCCTGGAAACAATCTTGCCTTCGCCTTTCCAACAAAGCCGAGACCGGAAAGAAAACAACGGGGCACAGGGAAGCCCTTTCCAGAGGATCATCGAACAGGGCTCTAGGTATCACCCTTTAGGACCCCGAGACAGCTTTGCAACAGCTGTAGATTACCCTGGGAAGGGGAAAAAAAAGAGAAGCAGTTATCAGGCAGGTTGCACGCCGGCCGTTTCGCATTTCGGTTCCTTTGCAGACAGGAGTTTAAACGGAGATGTATTATTACCTTGGCGTGTTTCAGTTCCAGTTCAGCCAGTTCAACCAGATTCTTTCGGAACGCTGCTACCCGTCTGGTTTTAAAATCTATGAGTTCTGAAACAACAAGGAATCAATACATTTTAAAAAGAGGAAGGGTCAAAGTTCGTCAACCAACAACGACTGTCACCACAGGTTAGGTTTTAAAAAGGCAACTCTTTAAAAAAAATTATTTTAAACTTTTTTTTTTTTTTTTTTTTTTTTTTTTTAAAAGCACCTTGCTTCGCAGATTCAGAAATCTTCTCAAACTTCTGACAGCACACCTGCTGGCTGGTCTCTGCTTGGAGGACATCTTTGTTCTTGGCCCTGGCTTTGTCCAGCGCCTTGTTAGCATTCTCGTAATCGACTAGCGCCCTACCCCTTCTGTACAGGAGGTCCTGGACAGAGACACGCCGTAACAAGAGACATTTATACTCAAGTGCAACCTGCCCGCAAGCAAAACATGGCAACCGCCCCCCCCCCCCCACTGAGTGCTTCGATACAGCCCTCAATAACAGGTGGTCGAGAGCCAGGTCTGGTCTGCAGGTGTTATTTTCAAATCCATGCATTTGCAGCAAATTTCTCCTTTAATTTTTATTCCATTATAAACATTAACACGTTTGTAAATATTTCTCTCCTAAAGTTATCATTGTCAGTTACAACATTGTGGCCAACATACGTTATCCTCTTCATCTACAAGTCGCCCAACCTAAACACTAAATATTTACAGCAACCAACACTGGCTTTAAAAAAAGCACTTCCTGTGATGTACAGGTCGTACCTTTGCCGCTTGAGACTCCCTGAGGTAATACTTCAACAGGTCCGCTAGTTTCAGGTCCTCATCGGCAGCAACCCGGGCCTCAATTTTCTGTCAAAAACATTTATTTAAAAAAAACAAAACGGCTTCAAAAACCGAACAAAGGCGAGAAAAATATTCTGGCCATAACCTAAACACATCACAAAACGTAACACTTTGTCATAAAACTGCCAGAACTGGACTGTAGAGCAGGACGGGAAACGGAAAGAAGCTTACCCTCGTTTTTTCAAACAGCTCAGACACTTTCAAGAAAAATCTGAAAGAGAGAAAACACAAGAATATATGAGGCTGGCTGTGACTCTGAGACCTGGATTAATCGATTTGTAACATTATTTCAGCACAACGGCAGCCAAAAGTAACTGCACACCATTGTCCAGGGGCATAAAAGGTGGCACACATTCTGTTACAAGCTGACATTTTTAATGGGTCATACATGGATTAATGCAAACTGCAATAAAACCAGGGCTGGACCCGGCCTCACGCAAAATTTCACACAACGTTGGGGCATAATCCCGCCGTTAAATCAAGCCAAAAAGCAGCGAAGCCAGCAGAAAAACAAAATGGAAGGCCCTGAAACCAGATACTCTGCACAACAAAGAGGGGCTAGCCACTCACCAAAAAAATGGCCAAACAGATATGCACTTGATTAAGATGCATGCACAGAGAAGGCGGTATCCAGAGGTCACATACTTGCACACGTCTGTGGAGTCCTGTGTCCCTAACGTGTACAATGTGGAGGCAATTCTATTGACATCATCTGCAGCACCTGCAGAACACAACCAACGGAACCAGACCTGTCAGATCCAGGCACAGGGGAGGAAAAACCCTTCTGCACTGTGTTCCTCTACAGAAACCCAAACACGTTTAGTTGTTACGCAACGCTGAGAAAAGCATTTTTCTTACATACACAAAGCTGCTTTCAGTTGCAATATACAGTATCATGTTTTAATGTAGTGGAACTTAAGTAGAATATAAAACACCTTCAATTAACCATGAGGCGAGGTTATAGAGGGGCACTATGCTATGCTATAGTGAAGCTATCAATTTGTTTTATTTTTTTATTTTAGTTTTGTAATTATGTTAGATTTTATTTAGAATCACCTATTATTTCAGTGTTTTTCACACCTAAATTCCCCCCACCCACTTAAAGCTACACAGCCCGTACGAGTGGTTCAGCTCTGCTTGGAGGAGGGGCATGTCACTCAACAGTACTGCCAATTGTGCAGCTCCACTGGGCTCTCCGGATTACCTTCAGCTAATGACATGACCAGGATTTGAACCGGCAAACTTGAACTTCAGCTCATAGGGCTGACTCAGCCGTGCTCCTTTACCGACAGAGCCAATCGGAAAGACCAGCTCATAGGGCTCAGTCTGCACTCAGCCGTGCTCCTTTACCGACCGAGCCAATCGGAAAGACCAGCTCATAGGGCTCAGTCTGCACTCGGGCATGCACATTTACCGACCGAGTCAATCGGAAAGACCAGCTCATAGGGCTCAGTCTGCACTCAGCCAGGCTCCTTAACCGACCGAGCCAATCGGAAAGACCAGCTCATAGGGCTCAGTCTGCACTCGGGCGTGCACATTTACCGATTGAGCCAATCGGAAAGACCAGCTCATAGGGCTCCGTCTGCACTCAGCCGTGCTCCTTAACCGACCGAGCCAATTGGAAAGACCCGCTCATAGGGCTCAGTCTGCACTTGGGTGTGCTCCTTTACCAACCGAGCCACTTGGGAGGACTGCTATTCATAATTTAAATCAGCAAGACAAAAAGTGATCTTTTCATGACTATGGTGTAGATGCTCTTGAAATAAAACACCTTTGTAATCTATAGTAGCATTTCCCAATCCTGGTCCTGGAGGCCCCCCTATGCTGGTTCAGAATACACAGGGGATTCCAGGTCCAGGACTGGGGAAAAAAAGAAAGATCTGTAGGGACACTGTCAAATATCACTGCCTGCTGTCAAATGTTCACAAGGAACCTGCTGACAAAGAAAAAAAGGTCACACATTCTATTTTCCAACTGATTAGAGTTTTAATGATTCAGGCGGCCCTGATAAAGGCTGACGAAAAAAACCCGCTGGAAACTAAATCCAAATGTAATGCTTCTGTGCAAAACAGGTAGCACCGGATGGAAGTATCGGTCGGACAAACAAAAATATCACTGAGGACCATGCCAAGAGCAATAAAACTACTGATTGGAGCAGCAGAATACTCAGATACTCCCGCTTCCATTCAACGCTTGTCACAGCTTGTCACTGTTCATAAAACAAAGAAATAGACCATAAAGACAGAAATAATCCCCTATTTTGAATGCTACCATTTATTCAAAATCGAAAGTCACAAAGACTTGTGTTACCAGCTGGCAGTAACAAACACATAGAAAATAGCTAGAAAAATAAAGGCGCATGAAGGCTATTAAAAATGGCCAGGCCGTTTGACTTTCTTAAGAGACTAAGCCAACAAGTTCAGCAATACCACATGGTGACTACTGATCACTGTTTTTTTTATTGGCACATCAGACCGCTCATAATTCTTTAGTTTTTTTTGTTTTAGATTTATCTACCCACTCAAAAAGTAATATGATCCATATTTTTTGAAAATTTCTAGAATATAATTTAACATTATTTTAAGATTAAGATTAAGGTGCATTTCGTCTTTATGTTATCATGAATTAAGTACGATTTAATGTTGTCATGAATTAAGTACGATTTAATAAGTCATCCTCCTCGCTGCCAAGGGGTAATTCAAATAAACTCAGACACCAAAATCTATAAAGCATAAAACATTCAGACATTTTCTTGCTCAGATACACTACGTATACAGTAGTAACGCACGTTTATACTTTACTTAACGACACCCGTTATAGAAGACCTCTGTCTCATACCAACTAAAATACAAACTTACCCATTTCCACATTTGTCAGCAAAATAATACAAAACAAACAAAATACAACACATAAAAGACATAAAATACAACACACGGCACAAAGACAAGACACTTTTCCCCCACTAAATAAAACATGATACTATGTATTCCAACTTATTGTAACTGATTGAGTGCAATGGTTTGTTCTTTACGATTTAAAAGCCATGCAACGCTGAAGCAACGTTCTAAAAATAACTCCCCGTGGTACAGAAATGTCCGGTTCTGAGCACCGTTTCGTAAGTAAAAACTGAAATTGAATTCCCCCTCCCCCCAAACCTAGCGGACAAGGCTCGCAACCCAAGGTAAAAAATTATCAGGTTAAGCACATTAAATATTTACTTAAATCATGTAATTTGTGTTAATATCTCCATCTATGGGCAATGTTCCGGCATGTCGGCGTAACCTTGCCAACCTGTGAGGTGTAATTGTATCCATTCAGTTAACCGCTAATTCGTGCCAACATGCAAACAGAGGGTGCAGCCATTGACCTGCATTGAAAGTAGAACAAATCAGCAGCAGCCATCCCAGAAACACAGAAGTGTGATTCGCTTTCCGCTTCCATTATTTTCTGGCTTTAAGGTTTCTGAATCGAGGTTGCACACTGCCTGCAACTCTGAAGCAGGAGTGCCAATTTAATGTCGTTTTGTCATCAACGCGAGCCTTTTACCTGCAGGCTTATGAAGCCTTCGGCAAGTTCACACACATGACGGAAAGGCGTCCACCTCAGCTGCTGATTTGCCGGTTTGGAGTTGAAGAGAGGAGACTTACTTTTGTGAGATCTGATCATCCTATCGGATTTGGCGGAGGCGTCTTTGACACGGTTGTGGTACTCTAAAAGAAACGTCTTCTCATGTTCAAAGAAATCGTCTACATCCTGAAAAACACAGTAAACAATGCCTCCAGTTAGTGGCCTCGGAACTGGACAAGACACAGAAGCTTTGGGGGCACCTTTTAAAACGGGCAGCTGACTAAATTAAGCAAAGCCAATTGCTCTGGGTCACAAGATGTGATTACAGCACCGGTCATCTGGGAGTTCTGGCCTCGAGTGTGTGGAGCGGAACCCCCCCCCCCGCTCTGGCCCCCACCTCTACCTCCTCACCTTCACTCCTGCCACCAACACACCATCTGCAGACTTCACCACGTTCTTGAAGAAGTCTTCCAACTTCTCCTTCTTGTTTTTACCCCGTACGCTCAGCTGTGAACGACAACAGCAGCTGTGAGAACGAACCAACGGAGAGGGCAGGGAGGGAGGAGGGCTGAGAACAGGGATTAAAATGTATTAATAAAAAAAAAGCTAAACTCTGAACTGCAAACTGATGAGTGGGGTCGTTTCATAGAAGGCTGGAACCCCTATACTTTTGTATAGTATATACCCATACTAACAACCCCGATATAACTTTTTACTATATTCATTTAAAAAAAACCCATTAAACTTCTTATCCGTTTTGGGTTTATAGGATGTAAATAATGATGCTAAATTTCATGGGGTGGGGTGGGGTAAAAAGTTGCCTCACTGCCTCACACATTTAAGCAACAATGTTAAAAAAAAAGCGTAAGATCTCACGTCTTGGTTGTACTCCAGAAAAACATGGAAATTCAGGTCCTTCCTCAGGACGGGATGAGCTGCCACGCGGCACAGGAAAACTTCATGCATCGCTACAGTCTTCTTGAAGATGGCCAAGTACTCTCTGCAACACAGGCAAGCCGTCACCAGCCGTGCAATTACCCAACCAACCACATTTACAATGTTCACCACCGTTTTGGTTTGCAGTAACAAAGGGATCCATTAAGGCTTTAAAAACCTTCTGGTACCACAAAAGGAACATTAGCACTGAGCAGGAAAGCGCATTAAAATAAATAATTTTAAAAACCCTTAACTGCACTACTGCTTTTAGGTGGGTCTCACTCAACCAACGAGAGGCATCAGGATAGAGGTGAGGAGCAGAACCACGCCTGGCCTAGAACCGAAGACGAAACAGTTACTCACGCCTCCAGTTCCTGTTTCATTTTAGTGAACTCCTCCTTGGTCATGGAGCCTTCACCTTCGCCAAGCTTCTGCAGCTTGTCACGCGAAGCGTCAAAGTCCGGTCTGGGAGGGGCGGGGGGGATCTGAAGGGCAACAAACAACAACTCATCTGTACAGTTCTGTTCACACAAGACCAACTACCTCCACGAGAGCAAAAAGCAAATGACCGTTGGGATGAAGAAGAAGAAAAAAATTCTACTTTTCAAGAGCTTCTGAAGATCCCCCCCCCTTTGAGTTACGAAACGTGGTTTGTAGAAATTCTCAACATCGCAGAGGCATTGTTGCCTTACGTGTGAGGAGTGCGGGACAGAGCTTTCCGACTACCTCCAAAAATAAACAAAAACTAGTTAATCACATTAGTGAAGACAAATGTACTTAACGTTTGAGCGGAAATAAAAACACCAATTACAGCGATAATTGAGAGAGCTAGTAAGTTTGCATCAGGTTGCCAACCGAGAATATGAGAACACACTGTTTTAGTGTTGGTAAGCAGAAGAAAAGGCTCTTTCAGATTCAGTTTAGAGCCCAATTTAATCTTCACTTCACTCGAGCTAGAGGGAAACTGTACGCAGACCGGGGGGTATGAAGCAGAGCAACTCTAGTTTGTCGTTTACTGGGAGAAAACGGGAGAGTAAACTAGACTAGCCTCCTTCCTCCAGTAAGAGCCGAAGGCTGCATTCCACGCACTGCATTATCTCTTGATCCGGTCACAGCATGGTAGGAAAACAGCAGAATCCGTAGGAACAAACAAGGGGAGGAAAAAGAAAGATCCGTTTGTGATTCAGCACTGGGCACGGGAGCATAGCATTCCTCATCAACCGAGGACGAAGCTTAGTGCTTCTGAGAAGACATCAAAACATCCTCCCCGTCAGACTCCAGTGCTCTGTACATCCAGTCAAGTCGGGTCCCCGATTACGGTTGGGAATTCGCAGAAGGGCATTTAAAAACATTACCATCACCGGTATGTAATTCTGATTGACGAAGACAACTTCACACAAAAATCGAATCCTATGGTAAAACATGTGCTTTCAGTAACATCTACCCTCCGTCACCCACTTCATCATCATCATCATCATCATCTACAGACTCACAAATCTTCTACTGGGAAAAAAACAAAAACAACAACAGC
This sequence comes from Hiodon alosoides, assembly GCA_025775065.1. NCBI lineage: Eukaryota > Metazoa > Chordata > Actinopteri > Hiodontiformes > Hiodontidae > Hiodon > Hiodon alosoides. The sequence continues at coordinate 3,127,897 of JAOYSI010000013.1, read as the reverse complement.
TGTACAAAGTTTAATTCAACAGTTTATTTCCACCAGAAGCACTCCGTCACACCAGGCAGGTCAGCTTCAAACCTTCACCATGACCTTATTTTGTTAGCATTAAGCAGTGTTACACCTATCTACATCTATATTTACCATTTTAAATGCATTAACTCTCCCCAGAAGTGCAACAACAGAAAGATGCAACTCTTCTGCTAAGAAATTGAGCCAAGAAGCTGTCAACGGCTGTAAACAGTTAACTGTTAACTGTCGTTGATTCTACTTTTAAATAAAATGTTGGCATTTCCATATTTAAATTTCAGGGAACCACAGCCAACAGAGACCAAATGCTAGCTTTCGGTGGTACACAAACAGAGCATACTCCGATTAAAGATTTGTAAAGCATTGATTCGTTTAAAAGCCTTAATTAGCATTAATGAACATCTCTGCTCCGCTCAGGAACCATTTATGGCTAATTCTGCAAACCTTTCCGCCACAGTAATCATTGTGCCATCAGCTTCACCAACACTGAGTCGAACCCTTCATTTTCGGTGCAAAAAGCCAGAACTGATTTTAGGTTCTACTAAGCTAGACAATCCATAAATTAAACATGCATACGCCAAAACCCCTTCAAACTCTTTGTCTAGTGCCCTGCCTATTTTGGAACCAGAAAATTTGAATAATAAAAAAGTAGCTTCCCGAATACGAAATCACACTACAGCATGAGGCCTTTGTGTTGTATAAAGGGACACTTTGCCTTGCTGCCTGATAATGTAAATTAGCTCTGGTAACAAAAAAGGATCCCAGCTCCACTTTGAAGCAAGAGAGTTTATTTTATATATATAGAAAATTCTCCCTTGTGATAAAGATTCTCCAGAACACATGCTTCCACAAACTCAGGCCAGTTTCGGAAGATCATTAATAGCAGGGCGTCAATATTACATTTGACCCTTCAGAAACTGGAATAGGGGAAATAAGGGAGAATTTTGTCTTTTACCAGTCATTCACCATAAAGAAGATAGAAGTTAGATCATTTTTCTACAGTTTGGTAAGTTCAGAGCAACGTTATTTCATCATAACACAACGAGCCATGAAAGCTTGGATTAGATAAAAGGAGAGGGGCTGCCCCTGCCCTGCCATTGGACTCTACTCACAATGTATCCTGCATACTCCTCATTTTCCACAAAGGAGTCGTGGAGCCAGATGAACTCCTCGTGCTGCCGAACCACGGAGAACTCATTCTGCTTGAAGTTGGACAGGGTGCTCTGGGAGAGGGAGGATTAGATGAAAAGAAAAAAAAAAAAAAAAAACATATCCAGGCGTGTGAAATAGCTTGTTGTTGAAACTGGGAATGCAAACGTTGATCCGCAATGGCGTCAGAGAATCACAACTTGGTTTCCGGTAACTTTCAACCGTGCAACCTCGACACTTATTCGAAACCGCGTGAGACTCTAATGCGATAAGTCGCAAATATAGGACATATAGTCATGCAGTGGGGTCTTGTGGGTAAAACTCAGAAATGAAACACAAACAGACCTTAGTGTGAACGGTAAACTTGACCTTGTCCCTCTCGCTCAGTGCATCTGAAATGTCCACCTGAAGCGTGGCATCAGTTTGCAGGTCCACATTGACTGCTCTAGGCTGGAACCAAAAACCCATTTTAATCATTAATCGCAGGAGTGCCAGACATTAGGCCCAGCAAAACTTGTCTGAGGGCACTGAAGCGAAGGGCAAAAAATACTGAGACTTTAAGACAGAAGACGTCAGTGCCAAAAACCACTCATGTTCAATCTTTCTGAATAAAACCACAAGTTATCCGAAACATTAATCTGCCGGAATGTCAAACTTATAAATTTAAGAACAAATGTTTAAAAAGCAATAAAATAATAATATAATATTTATTCAACAAAAAATAAATAAACCAAATAGAGGTTCTACCTCTTTATTATTGAAAGTATTTATTTTATAACGCGGATGTTCACGTTAATTGCAAGCCAACGTTCAGTCTTCCTTCACGGTTTTCACAGTTAAGATATGATTTTTGTCACCGATGTAAAACCACCGAAAAAACAGTAACTGCATACAATTATGTCCAAAAATAACTAGCTATGCAAATTCCATTTCACGCATGGCTTATAATACAAAGTTTTAGACGAAGGGCATCGGAAATCGATCAAATTAATTATTCAGTTATGCTAAATTGACACAGATGGACAATTGCTTCATGTACTACTAATTTGCAAGACCTTGAAAATCTGCAAGATTTTTTCTGGAACATTTCTGGAACTGTATCGCCTAACGCTGCGATTAGAACAGATTCCAGAGCACTGGTCTCGGCTCCCTGTGTAAGTTAGATGCTGCTGGTGATGTTTTCGCCTGTAAGGACATTTTACAATCATTTCGGTGTCCTAGGAAATATTACAAACACCGGATGAATTGGTCAATTAACTGTTTAAGTCTCATTGACTCGGAAAATATTATTAATTAAATAGCTAAGTATTCCCAATTAACTTTAACAATTTCTTCAAGGTTTTATGTCAATATTTTACTCGGATTTTGTTGACACTGAAAGCAAAGTCAGTTGCTTTAAACTAAATTTTTTAATCAATATCGACAATGATAACATTTAAAACATTTGTAAAAGTCAATTTCACTTAAGCACACTGTAATTTCTCTAAGCAAGTCACAACCTGACGTGTCAAAGTGTGTCTGGGAACGGTTCAAGGAATACATTCATGTTGGTTCGTTTTTTTTTAAACCGCCCGACTTTTAAGTTAGATGACTAACTTGCTAACGCACAATCCTTGTTCGTTCTTCGAATCGTTTTATATTTGGATAAATGTGTTTGTCGATGCATTTGATTTACCTTTATAGTGACCCAGGGGAAATGCAGAAAAGGGAGAACTTGGAATGACGGGTATTAGTCATAAGGACAGGCCCGATACACTAGCTTTAAAACCACTATGTGAAAATACTACAAAATATAAACTGGGCAATAGCTGGTCACATATTGTGTATGCACGATGAGGCATATCGATCGGTATAATTCGGTTAAAGAAAAACGCCCGAGACGAAACGTAATATTGATCATTATTCACGTCCAGTCGCTGGCAGAAGGAAGTCAACTGACTGACACAAAACATACAGTCATCGAGACGAAATCTATTGATCATCACTGTACACATTTGAAAGAAAAAAAAATCTTGACGTACCACTATAGATCCTACGACGCAATTCGGAATGTAACGAACATGAAACCCTGTCGTGCATACGTTGCTAATAAAAAGGCACAAGTAAAAAAGTAAAAAATAATAATAAAACTTACTCCTCTGTCCTCCTCAGAGAGAAAATCGGGACCATCGTCCAGTCCTTCTTGCTGAAAAGAGTAAAACACCACAAATACAGATTAGCACGGGTAGTTTGTGCATAGACTGCTGAATTACCGAAACATTCCAAACAGTTGAATGCTGATGAAAAAGCTAAACTGATATCAAAGTGGATAACACCTACCATCATGGCTGCTGCGGTAATAGTGGCACTGGCGGAGCGTCGTGACGTTTAGCGCAGGGATCCGAGAAAGTGGTGCTGCCGACGCGGTTTTCTTCTTCGTCTCTTGTTTGGTCCCGGAGCGGAGTAGCAGGGATCAATAGTGCATTATCGCCATCTGGCGTACAGTATTGGCTTCACAAAACAACAGTAACGACATAGACGCCCTTGTGGAAATAGTCTGAATTAGAAAAAAATATATATACTGAGCTAGTAAAGAGGCTTGTCGAGAACACAAGGAACATTGCGAATATTAGACAGATTAGAACATTAAAATATTGTTGCCAGTTCACTGGCTTCAGTAGGACTTGTCAGTCATAGAAACCAAACGCACAATCATGCGTAACTGATTTAGCGGAGTGCTGATTTTACTGTAATGAGTGCTGCAGTGCCTATTATAGGTGGACTTTAACACTACAAAGTGACACGGCTAGATAACGTATGGTCTCCCCAATGGCTTATAGACAGTCCTGGTTGTTTTAAATGATGTGGCTGGAAACATATTGTGGTTAAAGGACCCATCTCGCCTCAATGTTTTTAGTTTCTGGGTTCTCAGAAACTCCCAGCAGTATAAATACTGATGGGCATCTACCAATAACCTTCAATGAGGTTTGTCATGGTGCCATGTGTGCTTGGATAAGGTTGTCATTCAAGTTGTTAGCCTGATGATTAGAAGCCTTGTGAGAAGTTTAGAGTTTAAACTCAATCTTCTCAAATCATTAGAAATCTTACTTTGAAACTCTATGCTGAAACAACAGAAACCCGGTGTAAGCTAAAAATGTTTCTGGGTAAGACAAACTCTGGCTCTAACGAAAACTTAATCGTAGATGAACAAATCATAGATGAAACTTTGATAAACATGTTGTTTTGTAACACCAGATAACTAAGACATGGCACATGGTGCTGCCCTGTCTGGTTCCCAGCATTACGAAGATGTTGTAATAATCAGACCCTGAGTTTTGGGGGGGTGGGGATGTTGTTTTCACGCCTGTGCTTGAACATATGTTTATTTATAGTATATATCCATGACAAAGTAGTTGCTATACATCCCAGACACTGGGATTCATTCTTACGACATTGTTTTGAACATCTCTGCTGTGTTGGAAACCAATGTCCTTCTGGTTTCTGCAATCTGTTTGTTGGTTTGTTTGTTTGTCAGAGATTTTACACATTTGAATAAGTATAAATAATAATAATTCATGTTTTATTATCCTAATAGAAATGTTTTATGGCATATTTGCTGATGCGTTGTCAATGTGTGCTTAACATAAATTCAGAAATTATTTTGACACATTTAAATAAAAAAAGACTATAGTGGTACACATTATTGTGATGTTATTATTGTAATATTTTCATGCACACAATAAAAACAATAGCATGATAATTCAAATGTAATTTTTTCCATCTTTTCTTTTTATGGTGGGTTTCTTTGTACTAATATGTGTGGTACAGGTAAATATGAGCTACAGCATGCTTAAAAAGATTATTGAGCAACAGTTAACAATTTTATTTTAGGTTTATTCGACATTTTAATTCAGAATTATTCCTGTTACTTTAAAGAAATGCAATAACTTAACCAATTACATTTAGTTCTAACTAGGTCTGAGAATGTCATAGAATTTAAACTTTTAGGATATACCAAAACGGTCAAATTTGTGCCGTCAATCCAAGCTCCAAAATCCAAAACCACCTGCGTTTTCACCCTTGTTTCTATGGTAACTTAATGGCCTGTTACATCAGATGGACCCTAGCTCCGATCCAAACAGCACGGCTTGGCTACGGGTCTTGCCCTGTGGGTACGAGTGGCTAATATCACCGTGTTATTTGTGTATAAAACTTGTCATGTCACCATGATGAGTGCCATTCCTTTTCCATGCAAACACGCGGCTAAGCCAAAAAAGGCTGTTTGTGAGGGTGAGGGTGTCCGGTGTGCACCTTGTGACTGTTTTTATGCCTGGTACACAGACAGTGGCTACTTTGGACTCAACAAAATGTTTTGAACATCATTTAGAAAAAAAAATGAAACAGCAAACGAGTTCCGGTCAATTCGGCAATTATATATCCGACACGTTGGGAAACGCAATGTGCAACACAGCTGATTGCTCCATCCCATCCCCGCTGTTTACAGGAAACACAAATATGCGATTGCTCCATCCCATGGAGAAGACCCCGACAATGTAAGGGCCATGTCACGTTTCCCCCCCACTTCTCGTCTACAGCAACTGTAGAATTCCCGTCAGTGCTAAAAAAAGGAATTCCGTTTAAGCGCCGATCGGATTGACGAGCTATCGTTGCTAGGAGTTCACGGGACAGTTGTGCTTGTGGTGCCGTCCCAGCATCCCGTCGAGGGGGAGGGGGTGGGTCACTTGTTTATTTTCAGCCCACTTGTCCTAACACGGAGCTCGAAGATTGACATGACAAGCACTTTGTGCAACTCGAGTGTATATGACCTCGGGGCCCCAGTAAAAAGCGTATTACCGCGTGTCTTCATCATGATTTACACCGGGTTGCTTTCGTTTAACTGAGCTTGATTTTATATTAATTTAATTGTGTTGTGTACAATGAAACTGCCAATACCAGATGATTAAAAAATTACCAAGATTTATTAACTAAAGGTTAAAACGCAGTAGTATAGGAACGTTTAGTTCAGTTTCTCTGAGCTTTCAGGCCACACTAGAGGAAACCGCAAATTCGGAAATGGAAACACCGGAATTTAATCCAAGTAGAGGAACGCAAGTTGCTATTTGGCTCCGAAATGTTACTTATCAATGAATTAAAAACGTTTTACTGCACCTTAAATCCCCCTTTCTGAACGAATCCTCTTAATATTCATTTTGAAACACTGAAAAATTTCTATTAAAACGAGAAGTTTTTGTGTGTGTCAGTTTTGAATGTCTTTAGGTTCTTGAAGGTTCATGATAAACTCACATCTCTGAATGCCCTTTTTGGGGTACAGTCCCCGATTACAGCTCGTAAGCGACAGTTAACTGCGAGGGGGCAGTTTCAAAGCCACTGGAAGGTTCCTGGTCACAAGGCAAATCGGTTGGCACACAATGAAAGCAACACGGGTCCCAGCAGAGGCAATCAAAGGCAGATGGGATAACATCCCTCACTGGAAATGATCTGGTAAAACTGGTAGAAAATGGGCTGGAACTAAAAGAAAACTTTGCCCAACTGAAAATTACAAAAAAAACGTTACAGTATTCAGCAGGATGCTTTGATGCAACCTGGCGCCCAGTACCCATAGCAACTTCATGATAGCATATTTTGGAAGGCCACGCAGAGGACCACACTGCAATCTGCAATGGGCTCATAGGATTAATTGCAATCACAAGTCAGGATTTTAGATGCATTTCTGGCCCACAAAGGCTTTTGACAAAATGTTTTTTGTGCGTTTGCTACTTCCTTCCCGCCCTGCTTTCCGCCAAACGTGAAAAAACAGTCCCAGTGGTGGCTGCGCGGACCACTCCACAGGGCTTCCCTTCAGCAGCGCCTTGGAAACACGTCCAGTTTTGCCATTTGTGGACAACGATGACAAGACACAAAAGCATGCGTTGGCCATAAATAGCTCTGACCAGAGGAGGGCTGCTCGCAGATGGCGGATCAAATTCTCCACAGGGAGAAGCAGCCCCTGGCTCACGGCCCAACCCCAAGCTCCACTGGAAGACACAATGCTTTCATAGAAACACTCGGCCGTCGAACGTTAGAGGCAAATCTGAAACGTACGCCGTTAAAACCCCCATCTAACTTAAATTTACTAAACTGCAATACTAAAGAGTGTACGTACGATGGAGGGGCTTTCAAGTGCCCATTGCCCTTGTGAAAATCTTGTAGAGGCTCCGTTCTGCAAATACGAGTGAAAGTATAACAGACAGTTCGGTGATAAAGTTCAGATCATACATAGGTCTAAATCTGACCTTTGGAAAAAGCCAAATGAGTGAATTAAAAAAAATTCTATATTTCAACCACAGGCATGTCATTGAATTAAGACTAGTCATGTTGGTGGACACAAGATAAATACTGCAAACCCAGTCCTGAAAGAGCAACTGTCCAAACAAAAACAACAACAACCTGATATCGCCTTAATCAGCCACAAGATTTTATTGCAGTGGCAACTTCACTGATCTCAAAAACCACATTCCACTTAAGGCTCCAAACACACAGGTATTGCCATCTCATCTGGTAGTGCGGATTCTCTTTTAGCGTTGGATTAAACTGCAAGCATCGCCCCTTTTTATTCTGCAGTGCACAGCCCACTGGAATAAGAACAAGAAGGCAACGGAAAACGCTCTTCTTTCCTTTTCCATACGCATAACAGGAATGAAAACTGAGGTAAGTTCATTTCCAAGATGACACCAATACAGAAATTCAATAGGCATTCTGTTCTCTGTTCCAACTTTTTTTTTAGTGTCTAAACAAAATATCGTTACAAAAAAGTGCTTTTGAATGCATAGTGTAAAACATGACTTGCCCTGTCGTCAAAAAAAACAAAACAAAAAAAAAACAAATAAAAACTTTTCTCCCCTGCAGATGAGACGTAACAGTTAACACACAAGCCTCATTGAAAAACTCACTGTAGTGCAACGTTAAACTGGACGTCAGCTAAAGCCTGGGTAGCGCCACGCAACTGTCACTGCGTTCAAAGGCTGCCTAGTCACTTAGTTCTAAGCTACTCAGTGTTTAGTTTGTCAGAATCTGCAGCAAGGAATGCGAGCGACAACGGTTTTTCGCATTCCGGAAAGGCGGCCTTCTTCTCGGATGGCGGGCTTCTTGTGTTTCTGTTTTGGCAAATTGCACGGCGCAAAAAAAAAAAAAAGAAGAAAAATGTTCCTCCAGGTTCTACGAGTTTTAACAAAAACTGCCAGGAAGTGAAGGAGACAACTGGTAATAACTAGTTGGCTTTTTTTTTTTGTAAGTTAATGAGAGCTCCTTCATGTCAGGGGGTGGGGGGTGGGGGGGGGGAGTTGGGTGTGGAAACAAACAAAAACAAAAAAAAACACTACAGCTATCCCGGTACGATCATATGAAATTGACAGAGCTGCTAAAAAGGAAGTGTCTGGGATCCAGATGGCACGTGTCTTTCAGTTTACAAGGGTCTCCCTTCCAACGATATCACCACGTTGCCTCCCAGCTTATCCGCCAGGGTTGAACGGTCCTGAATGTCATCTAAACCGTTTACTTGCCATTCGTGCTTGATGCCTGGAAGAGAGGGGGAAAACACACAGTCAATAGCAACCTCCTTTCCGTCTACTTCAGATCCGAAAATGGGCATCTGTTGTGTTTCTGAAATTTCAAACGCGAGGAACTAGTTCAGGAGCCAAAAGCTTCAATTTACAAGAGCTCCGCCGTGTAATGCCGAAACAGAACAAAAAGCAGAGTGCAAAGGAGATATAAAACACACGTGATCCCGATCTGTGGGTCAGAACTCAATAAGCAAAGTCAGTGGATTGGGATCACCCCTCTGCACACAATGCAGCCTACGCACACTAAACGCCAAACTCGCACGCACGTAGCACATATTAAAAATAGGATTCATTTAAAACCACACCATGAACATGTTAAGACACCTCACAAACGGAGGTGCAGCTTACAGCTAACGACTTGGAACTTGTTTTGAGAGCTTCCATTTCGCGACTTGTGCCAGACCACCCTCCAAGAGGCAGAAGCTTACCTGTGAACTTCTTTTTGATGGCATCTTTAGAGCTAGCATAGATCATTTTGCTTTTTAGGGGTGCGCCTTCTGGAGCCCTGTGAAAGGGAAACGAGATGAGTGAATAAATACAGGCGGAAAATTAACGCGACGGAGGTGAATGGGGGACGGGAAAATCTCCTTTCGAGAAGGTGTGCAGGTGCGAGCCGTGGAGCCACACACCAAAATATAAAGACCAGGTCTTCCTTCTTGGATTCTTTTGTTTCGTACGTGGCGTCGTACAGTCCGTATCGGCAGTCATTGAGGGGCAGCAGCTTCACGAAGCAGGCGTAGGGGTCATCCACGGACTCCCCGATGTCGCCGACCAAGATCTGTTTCCCCTCCTCCACGGTGATCTTCTTCTTGTCGTCGGTGAGGCAGAACAGCACCGCCTTCTTACGCTTCTTCACTTCGTCCGAGGTGGAGGACTTGCGCACCTTCATGTCGTTGAAGACCTTGATGACTTCATCGCTGACTGTGACGCCAGAGGCCTGGCCAGGGAAAATTACAAACGGGGAGGGGCGGAGGTAGGTAAGAGACAGAATACCACCATTAAACTTTTGCACCTTTGAGAGTTTATACATTTTACTGTGCTGCAGCACTGGTGTAAGTAGTAGGCACAAACTTCTAGCAGTTACTTAACTAACAGAGGAAGTGTGGGTTGAATGTGTAACGTGCATAGACTACGAAGGCAAGTGTTTCTGATGTCCATGTATGGTTCAATTCTAACAAATTATAAAAACTGAGTGATAAAAAAGTGATAGATTTCGCCCAAACAATTCAAGATACAAAGCTTAAAAAGAACGACATTCAATCGTAGCAGTTAATTTCAAACAACGCAGATAGCTGGGTGTCTCCACAAGTATGTAGTAGTAGACATGTAGTAAACTGACGACAGACTTACTTTTACATAGCTACCTAACTGGCTTTTAAAATGTATTTCGCTTAAGGTCTCAATAGCTGTCCCTGAAGCAAACCAAATACGAAACGCATTAGAATATAAAAAAAACCCAGTAAATCGAGATGGTGTGCTTCGTTATTCTCAGAAGAAAATGAAATAAATTGCTTTCACATCACATTAGATAATCCGCATTACACATACTCGATGAACAGTTTAGGACTTTCCAACTACAACGCGATCCATCCGTTACACCGGTCTATGTCTTCAAGTGTAGCTTGTTACTTGGAAATAAATTATTTAAAACGAACTGCAGAGAGCAATACGAAAATTAATCCCAAAAAATACCTTGAATGGAGTGATCAATGTTAGCCAGCCAGCTACCGGTCACTGCGGCTAAAATTAGGTTAAAATGGCCGCCTAGGGCTACAGGCCTTTTGGTATCGGAACAGTGATTTAATTAAGCCCACTCATTTTCCAATTTTCGCAGACATAGATTCATCTTGTTGGCACGAAAACCCGTTCGTCCTTAACTTGTCACAAGGAGATCCACTATGTTGACGGCTACAGAGTTAAATAGACCTGGCATTTCACCCCGGGGGGACTGCGGGCTCACCATGTTGTCCGGTGGTCGTTTCGGCGGTGTTTGCAGTTCAGTGCGTCTATTCCACCGGGTAGCGGTATCTGGGAATGTGACTGAGTGAGCGAGTGAGCTAGCTGGCGGGGGACGGGGGGTGGGGGCGAGGGGGGTCAGCCGCGCAGAGCGACCACTGAGGCAGCGACAGGCAGGAGTTGGAAGGGGATTGGCAGAAAGGAGTATGGACCGTCCTCAGTGGCACAAGGGGTGAGTTTACTTACTGCTCCCGTACGCACACAGGGTCTTTGCCGCGAGTTCTCTACCCTATAGGGGAAAGGGATTTTGATATTGGGGTTGCCAATGTCCTTCGTATACTCATTGCAATATTAAAAATTGAGTACATAATACGAATGACGATCACAAGCGGTTTAACTCAGAGTTTGAATAAATTTAAATCTGGAGAACTGGTGTATACCAAAAGATGCTTAATCACGTCACTTAAACTGTGAATTATTTGTCGGCGTTAATCCATACAAATAAAATCAGCATGATATCGTATTTTATTTGAATTAAAATATCATTAGGCAAGGCCTGCGAGTCAACAGAAGTTGTGACAATAAAAGGACATATTAAAAATAGAAAGAAATGACACGAAAAACCATCATATTAAACAAAGTCAATTTATTTTTACATGTAGAAAACAAATGTACAGAATAGAAAGTACAAAGTAGCAGATAACCAGAAAAACAAAGTGTTCATGGTCAGGAATCCAATACTTTGAACAACTTTCTATGGCTTGAATAGAAAATTGATAGGGGACATTCTTTACAAAAACAGGTAAAAGTGAACAAACGCATCCTATAACATTCTCATAAATAGAAAGGGGTCCTCAAACTCAAAATTATTTTCAAAACTAAATAAATATCTACTCATCTCAAAAGGGAAGACGTTTGAAGCAACTGATTTTGGTTTCTCTGTAGTGTTGCGAGATGGAAACCTGTAAATATCAAGTTAATCCTTTTAGCTCTGGCTACAGTGATGAAATCACCCTAAATGCAGAATTTCCTTCAAGCTGCGGAAGTTAAATTATTAAAGCCTTGAAGTCACAGCAGAACAATGTTTGTACAAAAGTAGTCTGTAGTCTAGGAAACGCACCCCATATACAAAAAAAAAAAAAAAAGCACTTAAGAGATACCACAATGTTTATTGTCCTGAGTCATTCAAGAATAGAAAAAGACCGGTTTAATGTGTACAGTGTACGTTTCTTTCACAGCAAATGGTTTCCCTGGCGTCTCAGAGAGGCATGATTTAATCTCTCCCGCCGCCTTGGAGTCCCGTCGGGTCACACTCGGGGGCGCTTCAGAGCCGGGGCTGTTTGGTCCCCTTCCTGGACGGAAAGGCCCAGCTTCTGCACCTCGGAGTGGAAGAAGGCCTGGAGCCTGATGCCAGCCTTCGCTTCGTTTGTGGTACGCGGGTTGTACTCCAAACAGTTGGTGAACATCAGCTCCACATCCGCGATAAAGTCGGCTGAAAGGGACAAGTCACAATCAAGAAATCTGGTGTGCAGATCCCCAATCCTAACCTTTATCTTCTGTCGAGGTACAACAAGACGTGCTATAGTATTATCACAACATTAAATGGACCACATACACCAAGTGAAATGTACAGATGCACCATGAAAGAAAAATGAAATAAATCAGTGCTACTTACAGGCTGTTTTATATTCACAGTTGTTGACTTTTTCCCTGATAATGCTCAGAGCAATGGGCTTTTTGATGATGTCATAGTAATCTGGAACCTGATACAGAATGAGATTTCAGAGAATGAAAGAAAAAAAAAGTTTTAGTGTTTACTCACTACTGAACGGAAGCATGTAAAGTAGTAAAGAAATTAAAGATATCTGTGCACGCGTTTAAACACCACCTGGTCATGAAGAGCGTACATGCTTGTTTGGGTAGCAGTAGGTCTGTATAATGCGTGCGTTACCTGATTCCTGGACACCAGCTTCATGAAGGGCCAGCTGTCCTCATGCCTGACCAACTCCACACTCAGCTGCTCAAAGGCTGATAGCTCGTGAACGCCCATGTTCCTCCCTGAACTGCGGCGGTTGGAAGAGGAGGGCGGTGGGGTCAAGACTACCCTGGCCTTGGGAGAAACCTCTACAGGAGGGACAGGGCAGATGAAGCCATTAGCAGACAGCACAGAAAACTATTGTCTTTTCTCTCTAATTTGTCATCATCATCTTACTGTAGCGTAAAAGGCAGTTCCCATTGTAGTTCCTCTCTATAGAAGAGACTTAATAATGCCCTCCCCCTCTGTACATGGTCCCACTGATGCAGAGACAGAATGACGGCAGGCACCGGGGCGGGTTCTACCTGTGTGGGCTCGTTTGCGGGCCTCCCGTTTGTCCTGGGGGGACTGGGCCTTGGATGGACTCCCTTGCCGGCTCGCGGGCTTGGAGCCTCCGTTGGCGGACACAGTCTCTTGGATCAGACGGGCGCTGACGCGGCTGCCCGTTCTCGGAGGCGGTCTGCTACTGGGGGCCGTGGCCCCTTTCTTTCCGGAGGACTTGGGGGTGCTCTTCCCAGTGGACTGGGTCTGCTTGGAGTTCTTTGGGGTGGAGCGACCCGAGTCCGTCTGCCGGGGGGTGGACTTGGTGGACGGCCGGCCTGCCTTGTTGGTTAGGGGCAGCTTCACTGCAGCTCTGCCTTTCTTAGGGGGGCTGAATGCACAAGAAGAGAAGTCTGAATGCAAAGCCATCTGAATTCTTTAGCAGTAAAAGATTTTTTTAAAAATATACACAATTACCAACTTTGACTATTGCAATAAATTGATGCTGATCACACAACAGATTATCCTTTCGGGACCAGAAACCCAAGTAATGCGACGCACGATACAGAATCACTTTAGTGGACCCGGGAACTGTACCACTAAGGCTTCTTAAACCGAGGTCATTTTCAATTAAATGACTATTGCAACGGTATCCAGTATAATTGAATCAGTAACTTTGCAGCACAATTCTATGACTTAAAAAAATAATAATCATTTGGAATTCAATTTAACCCAAAAGCAGAGAAACCCTTATGCCTGTAAAAGCCTTCAGGCTGTATTTCGGTACGATAAGCTTTCCTAATAAAGGATTAAGCCGTTGGTCTTTAATTGGAGCCATGTTCTGTCGCTGGTGGACCATGGCTCCATCCAATTAACCTTAATAGTGAAAATGAAAGTCCAATCAGGGCAGATGTTGATTAAATGCTGGACTGAAATGGAAATCTAGACAGTGGGCCCCCCAAGACCAGGATTAATTTAATAGAGTTTGATTTTTTAGATATGCACAAAGATTCTGAGATGTCAGCAAATGCATTAATATGTGCTGAAACGTTAAAAAGTACAAATGGCTGGGTTTTAATCCGTCTCTCACCTTCCCATCTCTTCCTCAGATTCCTCCTCGCCCGACTCCTCTTCTTCTTCTGACACTTCCTCCTCAGATTCCCCTTCCTCCTCTGCCTCCATCTCCTCCTCCGAATCGACGGAGGACCGCTGCCGCGAGGTGAGCCGGTGGGAGCGCTTTTTGGGACGGCAATCGGGACAGAACCACTCCTCTGCGGGGATGGCCTTGGGTCAAAAAGACAGAAGAAGATGTGGACCACGTCGAGCGGGGCGACACGGCTAGCTTCAGCGGGAGCGGGTTGCGCGTACCTTGAGTTTGGGGCGCACGCAGTGGATGTGGTGGCCCCGCCCGCAGCCGTCGCAGAGCAGCATGGTCTCCGCGTCGCCCTTCTTGTGGCACACCTTGCAGCGGGTGTTGAGGATGGACTTGGCCCAGACCACGCTGCGCTCCAGGGTGGACAGGTGCAGGAAGACCTGAGACAGGCTGGAGCAGCCCAGCAGGGACTCGCGCCAGCGCTCCTGCACCGTCTTGCCTGGGCGGCCGCTCTCGCTGCCGTCTAAAAGGGGCGGGGCACATTTCCTTTAGCAGCCGCTCATTCTCATCCACAGCGACATACAGAAGGCCAAAACCAGCACCGAGCGTCAAAAACGATTAAGTGCAGCCAGAAGGTACACTGTCACTTTTTACATGGTCACGGTCACGGTCTGAACGTACCGTCTCTTTCACTTGACTGGTCGTCATCTTTCTTCTTTTCTTTTTTCTTCACCTTCTGGTCTTTCTTGGAATCATCGTCCCCTGTTTTTTTTAAACCATAAAAATGGTAAAATAAAATGCATTTGCAAGATGTCTGGCTTGATGTGTGTGATTTCCACTTATTTTTATGTTGTATTGAATCAAATTTTCAAGTCGTACAAACAGCAAAAGGAGAAAACGATACATGGTTGTGTACAGGTGCAACATATGTAACCAATGAATTCACCCTCGCCCATTTATCTAACAATAACCTGAATTTGACTGGCTTTTCTGTCCAGATTTTGACAGAGGTAGAGGAAGTGTAAGGTTGCCCTACCCAGCGGCGCTTTGAGGAACTTGCGCTCGATGCCTTGTTCGATCTGGGCCAAGGCCCGGGCCAGGTAGTGGATGCTGTTGACGACCGGCTGCGGGGTGCTAGAGCCTGTGGAAGCCGCGCTCTGGGTCTCACCCCTCGGCTCCTGTAACCTGGGCGAGCGAGGGAACGCATGCGGGCGTCATTTCACACAACCCGTCCACTTCTGTAGTCATTCTCTCGGCCTCCCGCCACCGAGAGGACGGAATCATCAGCGGTCCAGCCTTCAGGGTCGCGAAGCAGGGCACAACCGAAGTCCTCACCTGTCCTTCCCCGTCACTCGGACGTGGCTGTCGATCTCCATGGCAACGTGGTCGCCGTTCTCCCGCAGGTCGGGCCTCAGCAGCTCGTAGTGGCCGTTCTCGAGCGCCAGCCTCCAGGCACCCCGCTCCATCACCTGCACGGCAGAAGCACAAGCACTTTGCTTCTTTAATACCCATCTTTAACTAATCCAGCCCTTATGGACATCAGCTTGGCCGGTTTGCGTGAGCTGACCTTGAGTGCTCCCAGAGTGCCCTGGTAGATGCGGTCCTCCATGTCCAGGAGCAGGTCTCGCAGCCTGTTCTCCATGTGCCGCTCGGCCGACATCGGGGGATCTGGGGCCGCGGTGCTGCCCCGCGACTTCACCAGGCCGCCCTTACCGTCGTTCTCGGCTTTGGCTACAAACGGGTTCAAACTGGCTTCAGACACAAAGCACCGTTTTCCAAATCCCGAATTTCACTATAGAATCAGCTCTGTTAAAATCTCTCGCTGTGCCTCTAGGTGGCGCTGTTGCCTAATTTAGGCCTTTAATTTTACTAGTTGTATCAAGTAGCTTTGGGGAGGGTATTTTTTGCTTTACCAGGGTGATGGAAGCGGTCCACCAGGCAGCCGCTGAGCATATGGTTGATGCGGTCCCTCTCCTGCAACAGCGCCTCCCGCAGGGTGCCCTCGCGGTGCCCCCGGGAGTTCAGAGCCTCCAGCAGCTGCTCCACCTCCTGGGAGGAGCTGTAGAAGGCCCAGGCGTTGGGGCGGTTCACGGGTGGGCCGGGGACGGGGTATGGGGCGGCAGCGTCCGCCTCCGCGTCCGCGTACTCCTCCGGCGCCTCCTCCTTGGGCTCGGGGGCCGGCCGGGGGAGCAACATGTCCTCCGTCAGGCCGGAGAAGTCCTCCTCCACGAAAAGGGCAGGGGAGGAGGGGAAGAGCCAGTAGCGGCGGTAGAGACGGTCGCGCCCCAGCGGGAGGATGTAGGTGCAGGCGGCGGCCTTCTGGATGCGCTCCTGGAGATCCCTCTCCCTCAGAGTCAGGGCCTCCTTCTCATGACCGTTGGCCTTTACTGCTGGGGTGAGCAGAGACGGAAACAGGCTCAGGCCCAAAACCAACCCCTACAATACCACCGGTCGGAGTATCAGGTTGGTTGGCCATCTTTATGGGCACGTTAGGCATCCCTACACAAAACACACCCTTTAGGTCCATAATGTTCTTCAAATACTGATGGGAGGGGGGCAGGATGGTGCTAAATATTAGACGGGACAGTAAAGTAACCGGGTTTAACTTCAGCTCATAGGGCCATAAAAAGGTTTAAGGCAAAGTTTAACCAGCGACAGGCCATTGGCTCATCCTTTATCAGCTTATCCTGATTATCTGAACATTAGGCCGTCCGATATAAGGCCCATAGGAGGACACCAGTCCATAATGGGGTCACAGCCCCAACAAACTGGATACATTACGCAGGCATTGACACGCATTGACACACACACACACCGACACACAAGAAAGCAACAGAAGGTGAACTGTGGGAACTCTACCTTTCTTGGCCTTGCCGGCTTCCACCTGCTCTTCATCTTCCTCCATGTTATGGTCCCTGCGTCCTGATTGGCTCTCTGTGCTGGTGTCCATATCCTCAGGACCATCCCTGCAGCCAACATCCCAAACACTTAGATTTTCTCCTGAACCACACACACACACACACACACACACACACACACACACACACACACACACACACACACACACACACACACA
>JAOYSI010000013.1:3068742-3093004 GCA_025775065.1 Hiodon alosoides | reverse complement strand
TGGGTTGGTGAGGGCCGTGTGTGTGTGAATGCCAGTGGGTTGGTGAGGGCCGTGTGTGTGTGAATGCCAGTGGGTTGGTGAGGGCCGTGTGTGTGTGAATGCCAGTGGGTTGATGAGGGCCGTATGGCCAGAGGAAAAGTGGCGGTGCTGCTTGGACCCCCGGGCGGTTGGGCGCTTGGCAGGAGGGTGACCCCCGGGGCAGATGCCAGCGGAACGTTATCTGTGCGTCGTAAGCCAGCACACACTGCTCACACACCGCTCAGCTCGGGACACAGTGAGGCGTGAACGGACAACTGGCTTTTTGTGTGAGAAGCCGTGGGACTCCATTAATCCTAATGATACACACCGAGCAGGAGCCAGCCTTTTTTGGGTAGGATTTGGGGAGGGGAGGTATGGATCTGAAGATTTGTCCTCTTTTAACATGAGAAAATAACCCTGAATAATAAAACCAGTAAATAAATAACCATGGTGCAAAAGGTGCCAATCCCAACATTATTTGTTGGATTCACTAATTGTCTTTTAATTCAGCATAGAAATCTTCTTCAGCAAAGAAATAACAAAGTGAAACGGTTTGCCTAATAACTCTACGCTTAAACGGAGATTGGCTAATTTAATGAATGCTTGAATATTCAAGAAACAAAGTTGGTCATGCGTAATTTAGGAGCAAGGTGTACACTTTATTTTGAAATAATGGTCACATTCAATGCTAGAATTTTACTATTGTTTCCCTAGTAATTATAAAAAAAACATACCACGCCACCAGTGGTGTGTGGCGGTGTCATGCTGAAGGTCATTTCAATGAGCTTTTCACTTCCAGACTCTAACTGGTCAAGGGACGGTTAGCTTCGAAGTGATCCTCCGACAGCTCAACAGTGACAATGGAGCGGCCATCGGCTGTTGGCTGGAGTAACAAAGAGGCGAGGGAGAAGGAGGAGGGGAGGTAAAAGGCTGCAGGTCCTGAAGGATTGGTGCGAGTGTGTGTGTGTGTGTGTGTGTGTGTGTGTGTGTGCGCTGGGAAGGCAACATTCCCCAGAATCCCCCCCCCCCCCAAGGATCACCCAACCAAAGAAACCGTCAACATGACCTGATCAAACATACCAAAGGTTTGCTGGACTGCAAGACGCAGGACAAACCAGCCAGCGGTCCTGAATGTCACCAGTGCTGCCCTGACATTCTGCTAATGTAATTCTAACAGTTCAACAACGCAACACTGACCAATGACTTTTACAGCAAGTCATCACACTAGGACCTGTAGGTATGTTCACTAAGTGGGTAGCCTCGATCAACCGTGTCTTAATGGCTCAGTGTCTCATCCGGTTGTTTATTTTATCAAAAGCACAGAAAACAACCCATAATCACAAAAATACAATTAACAATTAATATATACATGTATAAATATATATATATTTTTAAATCAAGTTGGCAATGAAGAAATTATTTATTGTACGAAAAAGATGCATTCAGTGCTAACGTCACAACGAGAAAAAAAAAAAAAAAAAACTGTATCCACAAAATTAAAACTGCATTTGGGGGATAAAACCACTTTATCCCTCATTTCAAACTTTTCTTACTTTTCCCTTTGTCCTTTGCTGTCTTTCCCCGATGTTCATGTTCCTGCCTTGTAGACTTTGGGCTAATTGCCTCTGTAGGCTACTTATTATTCATGTACAATTACTGCAGTGTAATGTCTTCAAATCCCTCTAAATGACCATTCATGCTTCGCATTCATTGAAAATGCCTTTGAAGTCTGTCAAAGATGAAACTCTTCAAAAAGAAAAATGCCCGAGTCTAATTTCAAGTCAGCCAATACTGGCTTTTTCATTTCCACCTAATATAAACTAAATTCCATTAATTTTTTAAGCTGCATTTAATAAATTGGCGCGGCCAAAAAAAAAGTTTTGAGATTCCCAGCCTATCATTTGTATTCCAGCTGACTTTATGAATATTAATAACAGTGTTATCCTGATTAAATGGGCTTCGCTGGAAATCCTTGCGAATCCGTCCAGCCCAGGCCTCGACGTCTACCCGGTTCTTTATGAATTTTGATTCGGACATTAATCTGGAGAGGGAACTTAAAACAGGTTTAATTGTGCAGGCGCCCCCGGAAAATGCCAATTTGAATACGTTTCATGTGTGTAAACAGATTTTTACTTTGTATGGGACGGACGGCCGGATGCCTTGCGTGACACCTGCCAGCTTCCTTTAATGTGCTGTTAAATTTGACTGTCACAGCCCATTGTGCAGCCATGAACGTGCTTGACATTCTCATGGATAACAACGCCGGCCTCAGTTGCTTCCCTTCTGCAGAAGTGATGAATACGCTGCCACACGTCCAGTCAATCAGAGTGGCCGTACATTTGTCAATGCCTTCTATCAAGCATCAATGGAAATTTAGACCCTTACCGGGAAAAAATGTGTTCAGACTTGACATTTCTCTTTCGAGGTCACAGTCAATGGGGAGGGGGGGGGGGGGTGCTTTGTGAATAACGTAGAGAAAGACTAACGTGCACATTTAACTGGTTCACTGATCATATCTCTTGACAATTTGTTTCAGATATTGACTTATACCGGATCTACACAGCTGAGAAAGAAGAAAAAGAGGTGTTTTCCTTGCGGCCTGTGTGGGCCTTTCAGGATCCGGTAACCGACAGGATCTACCTGCGAATGCAAATTAGAATCATTTCTGCTCTGCCAAGGACTCTGAACAGAAACGAAGAAAAAATAAACAGGAACGGAGGGGAAGCAACCATGCAAAATCATTTCAAAAACTAGCCAGAATTCACAATGAAGTAACTGAAAAGGACAGCGTTACACCATATTATACATCATATATATATTTATATATATACACACAAAAATATAGTTTGTTTTTCTTAACAAAGCGCGGTTCTAATATTCTAAGAGCAAGAAATGCGAACTCCTTACATGAAGAGACGGGTGGAGGTTTTGGCGGAGTTCCAGACTGTGGCGTTTAACAAGAAATTGGCCTACTCTGTTCACTTAGGCATTTCTCCAGAACTTCAAAACACTCTTAGAGGTGAGAAACAATATGTATGACGACCTCCATACCTCTGCACTACAAATATTGATTCTGTCGTGTTGAATATTAACTCTTCCGACGAGATTAATAGGGGGCAAAGTGTGTGTGACTGGATCAAAGGCTATGGCATGGGGGAGACACAAGGCAGGGGCCATGAACACAGACAGGATTGAGCAAGAAGCGGTCTTTGTTAAGACCGGCTCAGCTTGTCTCTCAATCTGACGAGTGTTTGTGAGAGAAACACGCGACAGGTAACATTCCAAATCACCAGCCAATGGAGAGAGGTCGGAATCAGAACGATCCAACCCACCAATGAACTACAGAGCTAATATAGCTGGTGGTCTAGTTCTTAGGACAATTGGCCTCATGACAAAAAGGATGCAGATTTCAGCCCCGGCTAGGAGCCTGCTGTTGTAACCCTGAGCATGGCGTTTAAAATCAAATAGCCTCACTAAAAACGTGTAAAAGGGCAAAATAATATCCATCAGTTGCTTCAAAAATTTTCAGATAAGAATGTCGGCTGAACGAAAATATAATACTTAATAACAGTGATAACCAAGTAATAACCCACTGGTGTCTGAAAATAAATAAACTGGTACTATTACTGGGACGCCCAACCAAACGCATTTTTCTGAGTTGGCCAGTGAATGTCACTTCCGACACGTCACGGCAGTCTCTAATGACCTCCAACGGTAGTGGAAGTGGCTCCCTCGTTCACTTCAGCCCCCGTGTTAAACGAAGGTGAACCATTCACCCCCCACCCCAGCCGGCGGATGCCTCGACGGGCAGGCTCTCAGCGTCGCCAACGGAACGATGCGTGAGGAATCGCCGTTCTGCGGCATTGGATGGGATGAGTGCCTCATCCTTCAGGGATCCAGCCCATTTGGAGCGCGGGAATGCTGGAATCCCTATCCTCAGGCGAGGAAGCCCGACTCCCCCGAGCGCGGGCCCGGCCTACCTAACCACGCAAATCTCACACTCAGAAAATAATTTATTTTTATTATATATTTCTGCGGTGTAGCGCTTTTGTCGCCGTTGACGAGGGAAAACGATATCCCCGCCAGCAAAATGCAAATCCCTGGAAAATGAAGCACCTCGTGTTGGAAAATGAAACCACTCTGCAGCTCTTCACAGACAATCTAAGGTAATTTTGTTACATAAGAATAGGCATTTAGCTACATGGATCACCCTTGGATCCCACGGCCGACTTCAGATACTCATCTCTGAAACTGCAATGGAGACAGGAATTTATTTATTTTTATTTGTTTTGCCATTCAAGTTGTAAAGAGACTAACATTTTACTATTTATTCATTCATCACACTTCACCATTCATTCGTTACATTTTACCATTCAGGCAGCAGAAATTCATCTTGTTCAGGCCTAGGACTTGATCCAGCAGGCAATACACTAGCGCTTTAAATCTACATTAGCAGCATACTTTTAGCGACGGCATATTTTGATAATATAAATCATCAACTCAGACAGGGGTTGGGTAAATAGAGTGATCCACTGGTGGTGTGTTCAATTGGACCAGTGGGGAGAGAAGACCCCCAGGTTTCTTATTGCGCAAACAAGCCCACGGATGCAGCCCAAATACATAATTGCATTTGAAGCCACACCTGATACGGTGGCCTTATGATCTACACCTCCAACACAGCTAACCAGCGGTCTGAAAAAAGAACACATACATTTAAAAAAAAATACATGTTTATGTAGATTCTTATGCCATAACCCCAGCCTGTCCAAACTATTTTGAAACAAAAACCCTGCGTGATACAGGTCTAATTACTAAAGAGCTTGTTTAAATTTTTGACGCTGTAGTACGATTAAAGACAAATCTTTCTTATCAGCTAAGCTAACAAGTCAGCAAATACAGTGCAGCTAATCGGATTTCTAATTAATGTCGCTCACATTCTGCTGCGTGCTCATAGGAGTCACACCACGCATAATTGCTTCCAGTGCTCTGGATGTGACACGGGCCCCTGTCTGCGAAGGAAGCTTGAGTAATGACTGTATCAATCACTATTCGTCGGAGGAGAACACCTCGGCTGTCCTGCTGAAAAATCCCACCGCCCGTTCAATACTCCGTCCAATCGATTCTTCAGAAGTTAGAATGAATAATAAATAAAACCTTCGGCGCAGGCAAACATATCAAGACAAGCGTTTTTAAACCTTTAAAATGGCAAAAAAACAAAACAAAAACGAAGACCGCTAACTACTGGTTTTGTAGCCTCGGATTGCGTGGCGTGCGCGTAAAGGAGAGGCCTCACAGTGTCGTCAATTCGATTTAGTACTGGCTTTAGAATACACTTACAAAACTAAAATCACTGCCCGTTGAGCACTTGTTCCCGGGTCCGGTACACTTCACACATGCTATGACAATTTTTCCGCTAAATGATACTAACTGGGAGCACGAAGTATTCAGTCCACTAGATCTGTGCGTCACTGAGTCTCACGTCACGTTAATACACGTCAGATTACGATCAAGACCAAACGCATAATTACACAATGCACTCTGTTTATTTTAACGGTGAACGTTTAAATAAGGGTTCTTCCTCCTGCCCCAGGCATTCGTTTCCTAGAAACTATAGGATCCCCTTTTATATAAATAATGCCTTGCCCCCTTTCACCCTCGTGTACACACACACACACACATCTGCATTTTCCCCATGTTTTGGGGAAGCAAAAAAAAAAAAAATTCGTAAAACAAAAAAAAAAATTAGTTAGTTAGTTGTACGCAGAACTGTATAACTGTATTAAGTGGATTATTTGTTGAAATACATGAAAAAGATTTTCTTCACACCATCAATTAGTTGACTAGCATTAACATATAATACTAATGGATTCATGTTAGAGTTAAGCGCTGGAAACACAGTACAGAGTTATTTATTTATAAAAACGTACCGTTTGCCATGTTCAGCCCTACTACGCACTGGCCACAGATTTATCGGCATAATGTCGTCAAAAATAATGACTTTTTAACAGTTCGGAACGGACTTCTAAGTACGGTATGCAATTTGTTACAAAAGTGAATGATTGTCACGATCTTCAGTGTTAAACCATTTATATATATGGCTTACCGACTATGCCTTCTTTATGATGTCATTTCTCTGCGGTTACAGGGGACTTTTTTTTCTTTCTTTTTGAAACGCTTAAGTGATTACAAAAGCTAAACCTTACAAAGGCCTTATTGTAACGGATAGGGTTGCGCAACCAACAAAGTGGCCCGCCGAAAGGGATAGAGCTGTTCATAATCGCTTGGCAGAAACTCGCGCGAAGGGTGCAGTCGCTTCGAGCAGAGGTTGGCTGGCGGTCATACGTGCTTCTGCGCGTAGTTTCACCTTCTTTTCACCTTGTCCAGTAAACAGGCGTGTTGTCACAGTTTCAGTTCCTTAGGCTCACGCGGCCGTTAGTCACAGTGAAGGATGCTCGTCCCCTAACAAGGATCTTTTGTAACTCAAGCTGGATCTTCTGTGTTTGCACGTTCTCTCCCCCCCCCCTCCCCCCTTCCCTCTCCCTCACACACGTATATGTGGGACGGTACAGTTGCATCCTTAGCAAAAAACATCTGCTAAGAGGACACAGTTGTTTATGTAACAAGGTTATTTAATTACTTTTAAATAATGAAAATAATTTTTTTTAATACCCACCAAACTCACAAACACACACCCAGGGAGTGGATCTTATGACTGTGGCGATTTCGGGATAGCATCACATATTAAAACGTACAATTTGTAGCTTAGCAGACATTTTTTATCAAAACACGGCACAAAATTTCTACATTCCTCCACACTTATCCAGCTGGCATTTTTTAAATCTTGCTCAAGGATACAATGGCTGGGGTAGTACTTTGTGGTTACTATGCTGTCACCTTAACCACTGCATGCCTGTATCTTTGAGCGTTGTTTACTAGAGACTACTGGTTTTATATCTGCATTTTGATGGAAGCATGTCTGAATGTTATGCAAGTTGCCCGAATACGGTGTCCAGCCAAATTACACCAACGATGATTAACTTTTTATCGTCATACACAAATACTACGCAATGTTGTAACGCAGATCAACTTGTACCCAGACTGGGCAGCATGGCATTTGAGCCAGCAGCCTGATGTAAACACGTATCCGGCAGCAGGTGCAGGAATCTGCAGAGTTCAGACTTGGGTTCGGACTGCAGCCGCATGGTACACGGGTCTAGGTGTTGGACTCGTGACCGAGGTACCAGAACTGAACCACCAGAGTAAATATGCCCAGCTGTGAAAACGGGTCAAACATAATACCATCCGAGACCATCTGCCCAGAAACTTAACGAGGATAACAACAAACACAAGTCAAGTCCGTTACAATGAGAAACATTCCTGTCCTCAACAAAACGAAGTGTGCTACCCGCCCCCCCACAAACAATAAATCAAGGCCAAATACACTCCCGCCAGATCGACGTAATGTGCCATAAAAAGCGGTCGTATGTCTACAGCGAAACCCCTGCCAGATCAAAGACGTCCGCACGTTCCTTGCCGCGAGTCAATCGGTTCGGTGAGGGTTCAAAGTTGCGAAAGGCCTGTAAACAAAGGGCAGCCAAAACAAAAAAAACAAACAATTTTTCCTGTGTGTGGAGCCAAGCCTACACCCCTGCTTGCTTGCTTTGTTTTGTTTTTATTTTGAGTTAAACTGTGACGCACAGGAACAGTGGCGGAATTAGGCGCCTTTCTAAATGTGTGAGCGATGCGCGTGTTTCGGAGCGTGCGCATTCTACTACTACTACTGCTACTACTCCCCCCCCCCCGCCAACCGACGGCAGACACACACAAGGCCGCGTCCAGCTGCTGAAGATGAAGGAACACGTTGTGACCTTTGGCCTTTCGCTTTCACAGCTTGGCGACTTTGAGCGTGAAAGTGTAACAAACCCCCTGAGTGGTCGGGGAACGAAGAGTGCTCCGAAGACGTGGAAATGTGCAGAAGATACCCCACGCAGTCAGTTCTAGTTGACGTTTAATCTTTCGTCTATTCATTGGGCCTCACTGGTTTATAATATCAATCACGTGTCAGACTTTGAAATGAGCTCAAGAACAACCAGATGTTTGAGCTGCAGCACGTAAGTGTGAAACATTGTTGAATCAAAACAAGCCAAATGTGGATATCGTCTGTATCATATATAAGTGATTCAGGCGCGTCACTTTGGCCGAAAGACTGACGGTCGAACTCATAAATCATTCACACATCTAAAGCAATGCATGCAGATGCCGTAGGTCCCCAAATCAACCTTTGAATTGGGGATTTAGTACGAATGGCCTGGCCTTAAACATAGCAAACACCATAAACTTGTACAGGTGCCCTGATGGACTCGAGGTTGTTCGTCCTTGACATTGCTGGGTGACCCTCAGGATTTTACTGAATCGCGTGTCGTCTTTCAAATGAACATCCGCGCGCAGAAACGCACGCACACAAGCCACATGCGCAGAGGTACTAGACTTAGACGGCGGGAGCCGAAAAAGTCAAATGTATGAACAAATGTGTGTACCCTTGTGCCAGGTAGGGTGAGCTCACAGTATTTGTGCAGCCTACCGCGGAAGACAAATGCGATTCTGATTCTAAATCTTTAAATGCTAAAGCGACTGATGTATTTCAAGTAAAATATGCTCAAATAATCCCCCTCCCACCCCAGTACAATCCCTTCGGGCTCTTTCCTGAACACCAACAGCCCTTCGTCAGACAATGCACGCCTCGTGGAATGTTCAGGAATTACCAAAGTAGCTGAAAAAAAGATTAATGTCAAACTTATCCATTCCAGGAAACATTCCATGGATGGAATGAATTGATCAATTTGTTCAGCTATGATATTGGCATTGATTTTTACCGTTTATATAATAACATATTCTTATTATTTATCAGGTTGACAAAAGTCCTCCGACTAAGAAAGGGCTTCTTCATTAGTTCCCCAGCCATGCCAGCGGCCATCTGACGGGCTCCCTGTTCAAACATTTCCCCAAGCTGCTGCGGCCGCCGGGGAATCGGAGACCAGCAGCTGGGCAGTCGCCGCAGGGCATTAGCATTCCCGCGTTAGCATTCCCGCGGCGTTTCTGCAAGGCTGGGCCCGCATTAGCCAATCGGCTTTCGCACTTCCTACTGGGCGATACGGGGCAGAACGCAACAGCGCCTACAGCGGCTGGAACAATGCAACAGGTTACACAGCTTTAGCCGCTTGGCGTCTGCCCAAACGTATAAATAAAGTTTTAATGGAAAAAAAACGGCAGCGTGTGGTTTCTGTCTCAGCACCTTCAGGGCTGTCCTTCAACGTCTGCCCGTGAACTTCAGCGGTTAATTTCTTCAGATATCTGAATGTATGAACGGATCATTTGCATGTAATTAATTCTGCTAATCTACATTTGGAAGGTAAGAACCTAAGTATAATCACCACAAGCACACTTACCATTATCCCCCTAAGACTGCAGAAAAGCAGAACGTTCAAATATTTTGATTACAAACAGTATTATAGTATGATTAAGTGGAAAGACCACAATCCTAGCATTTAAAAAAATAGAAGAAGCCATATACCCAGTTTTGATTGGTGGATTGTGTAGAATATGCAAATCGCGCCATTGTTTTGCATAGTCATTTATGCTTTGAGCACCCGTTAAGGAATATTTCGTTAATTGCATGTCCTTTAGGGAAAATCTTCAATGAGAATTGCTCCAAGGCGTGGGACAAATATGTTAAAATAAACAGTAACAGCTGGAGTTTGCATAATTGCGCAAACTTGGGAGGATATTCATAAACTTCCTCAATGACTTTATATACTGTAAACCATTTCTCTGTCGACGTAACCTTAATGCACTGGACTTAGTGACTTAGCAGACATACAGTCCCAACAGGTGGCAATACCACTGAAGAAAAGCATTCCCGCATATATTTGTGTACTATCCGCTTTTACGCACAACTGAAACCCTTGTTTTGCACAGCTAAGCTGCCTGTATACGGTTGGAATTCATTACAGAAACTTCTTTTTTTTTAATTGTCTGCTCGGTTTGATCTGAAATCTCACCGATTTGCGGCCTTTTTGAGTGAGGTAGTCGAGAGAGACTGTCACTCCGTCATCACAAGGACGTGCAATAGAACAGTGCCACAGAACAGTGCCACATTGGCTTGGGTTTAACGGCAGGACTGACGTTCAGAACATTTTTAAATGGGCAACCCCCCCGCTGGACGCACTGCAAGACCAGTGTTCAAGCGCCACTGTTCACCAGCGAGGACTTGTTCCGTTTTCACCCCCAGCCCTTTGATGCGAACGAAACACAGGTTTGACACCGAAAGGACAACGTCGCTTCGGGCTGTCCAGGATCAAGGTTCACAAACGCATTCACTTTGGGCGAGGAGAAAAGTAGCAAGAAGAATATCAGAGACATTATCCAAAAAAAACCTAAATGTCACAATGACACAGCAGGAGGGGAGATTGTACAATCAACTGAGTCATGTGTTTTAAGACAATACCGCAGATTCAGAGACACATTTGTGGGAGGTAGAGACTTAACTGAATGTGTGTGAGTGTGAGTGTGTGTGTGTGTGTGTGTGTGTGTGTGTGTGTGTGAGAGTGTGTATGATTGTGTGTGTGTGTGTGATTGTGTGTGTGTGTGTGTGAGAGTGTGTGCGATTGTGTTTGTGTGAGTGTGTGTGTGTGTGTGTGAGAGTGTGTGAGATTGTGTGAGTGTGTGTGTTTGTGAGAGTGTGTGTGTATGTGTGTGTGTGATTGTGTTTTTGTGTGTGTGTGTGTGAGGGTGTGTGAGATTGTGTGCGTGAGAGTGTGTGTATGTGAGAGTGTGTATGTGAGAGAGTGTGTGTAAAGCAGCATGACCAGCCCAGTGACGGGGCTAACCGCACTCAGGCTACCTCTGTCTCCTTAAACCAACATGGAGAGACAAAGCAGCACTGAAGCTGTGGAATCCCTGTGTCTGTGTGCCTGGAGTCTGGAACCTGGAGCGAGACCACACGGCTGAGAGGGAGAGAGAGACCACCCACACAGTGGAGCGGTACAGCGGAGCGGGGCACACGGCCCCCCAATTCAGGGGGATTTGGGAGTTCAATGGGACCCACAAGGAAGCCGAAATGTGGCGGGAGCAAGGCCGCGTGCCCTTGTGAAGTGTCCCGCCAATGTGTGTGCGTGTGCATGTGCGAGAAATCTGCAGGACGGGGGTGGGTGGGGTGGCTGATAACACCTCCACCAGCTGGCTGCCGGCAGGTCCAAACACTACATTTCCTCCCCGATAGCAGGAGGTCCAGTCGGGGGCTGATCCACCTGCTAAGAACAAAGCGAGCCGTGACGGGGGTGATTTCAGACTCGTCTCCATCGGAAAAAAATATCTGCAAGTTTGTCATTGAGCTAAGCGTTGTGTACCGCCCGCGAACTGACCGACTGCCAGAAATATACATCCATGTGGTGTGTTGATTTCGGCCGGGCAGACCCGACGCAGCGGAGGGTTAGGGGTAGGGCTGGAGTTGGAGGTTAGGGTTAGGGCATGCCCAGTACCACCACTGCCCCACTTCCCGGAGCGCGTCCCCACGTACAGGAACCGGTCCCCACGTACAGGAGCCGGTCCCCACAAACAGGTGTGAGACCCCACATACTGGAGCCGACCCCCACGTACCGGAGTGTGACCCCCACGTACAGGTGTGTGACCCCCACGTACAGGTGTGTGACCTGTGGTGTGAGGAGCAGGGAAGCTAGACAAACATTGCGATAAGATCACATATCTGAGCAGCAGTTCACAGTAATAGCACACGCACGCAGAGGCTGCTGTAACTGTGCATTGGCCGAGAGAGTCCCACACACGCACAAGCAGACGCACACACCAATACAAACATGAACCGGAGGGACACACCCCATCCTCGGGGCCCCGCGCTACATCCTGGTTTGCTTTTCAACCCCAGCGTCTCAACTAGGATGCGGTACGAGAAGCCGTCTCACACAAGGATGTTTCTGCGCGCCACACACACGCGGTGTGACATGCGCTTCTTGAGGACCTTGCGTCACATTTTGACTCGGAAAACACATGCATAGTTAATGTCCCAAATGGGGTGAAAGACTAGCTATTAAAGCTAATTAAGAAAAAAGCAAATACATTTTCATCACTCCCAAAGCAAACACTGCAATCACCGAGCACAATGCCTTTTTATATATGTATATACACACACACACATATATATATACATATACACACACGTGTGTGTGTGTGTGTATGCGTATGTGAGAGTGTTCTCGCAAGGTACTTAAATAGTTGTTCCTTCACTATACCCATACCCATACAATCCATACTTTGTGAGGACATTAAAGCCAGCAAGTGCTCGGGTGTCAGCATTAGACTATTTACTTTGCAGATTTTTCCCTCTCAAGGATGTGCAACCGTCTCCTTCTGCAATAGGACACTCCAGTGTTTTTTCAGGAACAACTGACTGTCAACTGTCACCGAGGGCATCATCTTCAGTTGTAAGGCGTCATTACCCTGAGGCAAATACCCTTTGCTGTTACGACCAATACTTGACTCGATGGATCACAGCGCCCAGAAAACCCCGTAAGAAAGCTAAGTGCACCCTCTGGTGGTTAAGGAGGGTACTTCTCAGATTTCTCTCTCACTCTGATCTGGGATTTTACCATTGCAGGCGTTTAACCGGTATCCACGTGCTGAGGCACAAAGCTTCTCACCATCAAATCTGCAATGGGCAGATGACCTGGGGGGAAACCTGCAAACTTATCTTC
Source organism: Hiodon alosoides (assembly GCA_025775065.1). Taxonomy (NCBI): domain Eukaryota; kingdom Metazoa; phylum Chordata; class Actinopteri; order Hiodontiformes; family Hiodontidae; genus Hiodon; species Hiodon alosoides. The sequence goes on along the minus strand of JAOYSI010000013.1, from coordinate 3,080,222 downwards.
TCTCAGGCCAACCTTTACGCCACCTCGCCACCTCAGGCATCCATCATGGAGTATTGGAGGATGCGGCCATGGTGACACCTAGCACTTACCTTGGTACATATCAACAAGGGACTGTGTCCGGTCTCTGCTCCGGCCCTGTGCCACAAGGCGCAGTTCCTCTTCAGTCTCTGAGCAGCTCTCCCTGGTTGGAAGGGGGGGAGACATATGAAAATTGGAATAAACTGCATTTGGGAGTCCAGCTCTCTAAATTCATCAAGGCAAAGCAACAGCTGATGGCAGAATTCACTTCTCCAAGAGTAACAACTCTAAAAACAGCCTAAATAAAACCTCCAAATTTCACAATGTAAACATGGACCACCGTTCAGCCAATGCGTAATAGACACTCATGATCATTTCAAACCAACAATAAACAGTAACAGGTGAGTACGCAAAATCAGCGACATGAGCTACATTTCACTAATCAATCAGAATTTTGTATATTTGCGCGGTTGTCACTGAGGTCCTCCCAAACTAATCAAATTCAAACCTACTGGAAAAAGCAAGCTCTGCTTGCTACAAATGTGTAGTTTCTATGTGTGCAAGCAACCCCCCCTAGAGGGACAAACAATAAATGCATGCCTAAAGTTTCCGCCCAAGAGAATGACATACACACAGGCCAAGGACCAGCTGTGTTGTAGCGCTCCGGACCTGTGGACCAAAGATCAAAACCTGCTGACCTTGTTCAATGTTCCATCTCCCTTTACAAGTCAGTCCCATATATCGTTCAAATAATAATTACTGTTCGTTGTGTTAAACTTGAGCTGTGAATGAACACAACTGAGCCAAATTTAGTGGTCAACAACAACGACAAATATGCATTGTGTTAACGTGGGTTAATGTTGTGTTAAGGTGCATTTTTCCCCCCTTTCCTATTTCCTGTTCAAAACCTTGTGGTAATTTAAGACTGCTTAACCATTTACAACTGCTTAGGTTCGTGTGGCCTGGATGCTAGCGTTTTCCATTTTCACCACCCACTTCATCTGTTATGCGTCGTTGTGTGAACCGCGAGGGTACGTACCGCAGCACAGCACTGCCCGCTATAATTTCCACGAAGCAGGCCGTTTAGGAGACAGACCTAATCCTCATCACTCCGACATGAGCAGAACAGGCTTTCGGCTCCCTCATGTCAGAGTGATGCGACGGACAACCGAAACAGCTAATCCGAGTAGCCCAGATGTTGGCTGTAGGGAGGCTGAAGCCAATTCTCCCGGTTTTGCAATGACTTAAGGGATTGAAAAGTCAACACGCATTCTGGAGTATCACTGGCTCTCCTTTTTTAATTAAGATGATCCGTTCGTTTTCTGCAAAGATGTACGATGAAAATGGCAAATCGCCTTCTAATAAATTTGTTTTATAACTACAGCTTTTAGAATTTGAATGTGGCTTTTATTTTGGCATCGTTATAGCAACATTTGGCCCGAGTCTTACTCCGATCGGAGTCGTGTCTGTTAATTTACTGGGAATCTGTGAACACATTTTTCAGGTGTTCCACTTCAGTACTGAGTTGGAATTGAGAACAGGCACAGCAATTCTGCTGTTTGTCTAATAGCCTTGAAAAAAATACTTATTAATAAAAATATATTTTTAAATATATTCCTACATGATCAACCGAGACAATTGGGTCAAATGCCATCTAAAAAACGATAGTGGTTCAAGTCACATCCAGGTGGCCATGATACTGAGTTGGAGGGTCCTCCTGTGCCAAAAAGTCTGAGGGGGCGCTGATGTTTCAGCTCCGGTCTGCCATTTCCATATGTAAATACTTCAAGATGACAACAGTCAACTGCCTAATGAACGATTTTATTCATTTCAAATCTAATTCTAAAAACATTCATTTTACTCATAATACACTGGATTAGCTATTGTGCCGGAAAAGCTTACAATGTTGAGTGTGTGTGTGTATGTATGTATGTATGTATGTATATGTATATATGTATATATATATATATTAAATAACCGAAAATGAATTGCTGCTCAATTAAACTAGGATTAAATTAATTGCATATACCTACGGAATCGCCTACATAAATTGTAGACAAACTATCATGAGAAATATGAACGACATATGATATTAACTATTTTTGTCAGCAGTTCATTAGCTTACTTGGATCTTTTAGAGGACCATTTACTGTATCAATGTGACAAACATCACAATTACACTAATAAAGTGTCAACAAGACAGCACCATATAAAAAAATAAACTTTTTTAAATTGGTCCGGGCCACATTTGCGTCACTTACTTCTCTGATAGTTCGTGTTGCAGGCGAGACATTTTCTGTTTCGCTCTTTGAAGCGCATTCTGGACTTCATTAGCTCTGCTTCTAACATCCATTGCGCAGCAGCAGCAAAACAATGTCTACGGAGGTGTTTTTGGATCTCACTCGTAACCTGACCCTGTTCCAAAACAACAGAAAGCGTCTCGGCTCCCCTCAGCAACGGGTACCGGAAAGCACTTCCAGGTCACTCGAGTAATTGTCCAGGAATCGGGTATATAGCCTTGTTTTCTTTTGAATTTACAGCGATCATAGTACGTTTTACTATTATTCTCCATATATATAAGACACCCTTTAAATCAACAGTTCGATAAATAGCTTATTCGTTCGTAAATAATAATGATGATTCACTTCCCCAAGAGAGCCACGTCCAAGATCTTTTTGGTTAAAGAAACATTTGCACATTTTAAATAAAAATGACTTATTAAATAAGAACGCACATATTAATTCAAATGTGTTCGTTATAAACGCGGTACGTTTATTTTGGAATTATAAACCGACATAAGTAAAGTCATATTTTCGAATACAGACCAACTTAACAACCAGCTACTCGAATACAGTTATATTAATACGCCGCGCTTTAAATTAACGTGGATTTTAAAAATCGGAATATGGCCTTTAGAAATCTGAAAAAAAATGTATAACACTGAATGAGGTTACTTTGGAACATTGCACCTTGTAACGAGTGGAAGGACTAAGAGTTTTTCTCGCCAGCCAGTTACCTCGGTTGCATCGTGCTATGAAGCTAAATTGTTAAGCGACTACTCTTTTTTTTCGAACTACTTACCTTGAAAATGGTTGATTCGTGCCGTAATTTTATTTAAACCATATATTTCTCTCGGACTGTCTGAAAACTTTTCTTCCGTATATGCTAGACTATGTTTCCATTTGCACCCCTTAGAGCGAAAATATGTGGAATTGAAACATGGATCATAGTAAATTATGGCCCACAAGAGGGCAGTCAAACTTAAAACTGTTTATTTAAAAAGCAGAAGCTGTTATAAGTATATGAGTGGATGGAAACAAACTTAGACTAGTACTGAACTCCTGAACTTGCTTTTTACTATACATGTATGCGAGTAGTTGCTCTAGATTACTGCATCTGCTTAGTAACACTAATGTGATAAAGTAGAAATATGGGTTATATTCTATGAGAAATATCAAAAATATGATACCATATGACCCTTAACAAAGACGAGCACCTACAACTTGCAAGTAATATAAGATTTATCTGGTTGATTCTTTAAATTGGTTATTTATGTCCTTTCATTTATCGAAATATACTGCAGTTAATTTAACTAAGTATTCAAAGATGTGTTTCCAGACTTTGTTAAAAGCCCTAGAAATAAAACGGCATGGGAAATCTAAAGCACCCGTCTGGACATAAGCTGTGCCAGGGTTACCCACCTTGAATTTTGATTGTTTTAATGATATGGCTGCCTGGATTTGATAATTTTACTGACGTCAATTATAGAATAATAATAATGTTAGAATTTATCCTTGGGGTTTTTCATATTAATAAGGTCTTGTGCCAGCGTGTAATTCCTTCGTGGGCTCAGGTAGGTTGTTCCGATTTCTTAGCTCAACTGGTCAATGCAAAGCGCTTCTATTTCTACGGGACAGCTTATTATGCGACACATGAGACGCGTCTAAAACACTTAAACTCCGCCCACGAGTAGGCCCTCTTGGGTTTGAAGCCTTAAAACTTTACTGTGATTGGATAACATAGTACCCAATCAGGTGATGTTTTGTTTGCAGGCGAAAGAGTGGGGAAATTGGCAAGCGCAGAAGGGAATAAGCGGAGTCTGTGAGAGGCTACTATTTTGTGTGTCAAAATGAGTTCTATTGGCACTGGGGTAAGTTTAATGCAATTTCTCAGTGTTTTTATTTAGCAGAGAGCATCAAAAACGCAATAAAATCGAATTCGTTATCTTGACTGACTAAAGAACTAAGTTTTTCGTTTTGGCCTGTCTTGAAGTTCTTTAGCTAGCTTTTTGTGTAGCAGTAATATGCAATACATAACCGTTTTGTAAATTAAAATTCCCCTAGAATCGAATGAGGTTTCATTTCGTCTTACTGAAGAAATTTACTTCGATATAAAGTTTAGAGGCCGCCACATATTCTCAAATCTGTTTAGTTAGCTGTCTTGCTACATGCCTGCTGAGTCACTAGCTACCGCTACATTGGTGTAGAAAGTGAAACCTACTAGTTGGTTTAATGAACTTTCATTCTGCGGTGGAAGCACTATTGGCTAGCTTACTTTATTTTGGGTATATTATTCAGTTAACACACATTACGTGATTTAGTATATATTGTATTATTTATTCTTAGTTTTTCTATTCTTCTCCGAAGGACATCATGTTTTTATTTTTGAGATGGACACACTGGTTTGTGTAGCAGGACTGTTATTCCTTGTGTATATTAATACATTTAAAATAAATTGATAATTCATTCAGTTAATTAAATCCTCTTGATACGTGAGGCTTGTGGTGGAGAAAGTTTGAGGTGCAGAAAGTTTGAGACCCTCAAGTACAAAATAGTAACTTAATACACGAAGTTTAGTAATGGCTGTCTGTTTGGTATTTACAACACCTCATGATCACTTTTTCGTACTACATTTGCCTAATGCAAAATATGAAACCGATCTATTCTTTTTTTTTTTTTTTTTTTAAATAAGAAGGTGATACCATTCTAAGCCCATGTGTCAAATATTACAAACTAAAAAAAAAAAAAAACTTAACCACTGTCAGTCAGGTTATTTATTCTAATCAAATGGAAGCTCTAAATAGCCAGGTTAACTATTATGTCTTTTATAACTATTGTCTGATCACCGATAAATAACCGATTATCCCTGCGTTTTATTCTCAGTATGACCTGTCAGCTTCCACCTTTTCGCCAGACGGGCGAGTGTTTCAAGTTGAATATGCAATGAAAGCAGTAGAAAACAGCAGGTATGTTGCCATTTGACTGCCAGTTTTGGTGGCTTTCCATTGTATGTTTATGATATTATTTTGTGTCTGCTTGGTGGGTGTTTGTGGCCAAATGCCATTGAGTATCAAGGCTCTGCTTTTACCCCTGACAATGCATGACCCAGATCCACAGCACGTTCTGGTGTAATAGTATTCCATGTGCACGTGTCTAAGTGCTCCTGTGTTTTAATTGCTTGTTTGTTTTTTGTACCGTGCAGCACGGCGATTGGAATCCGGTGCAAGGATGGCGTGGTGTTTGGAGTGGAGAAGCTGGTTCTCTCCAAGCTGTACGAGCAGGGCTCCAACAAACGCATCTTCAACGTCGACCGCCACGTCGGCATGGCGAGTACAGCCGATCTGTCCGGATGTGGCCCGGGGTCTTTGGGAATAATGGGATGGCAGGGAAGAATCGGCGTTACCAAAACAGACGGGTGGGAGAGGGTTTGGAGACGCAGGATTGAGTGCCGTATTGCGTCGCGTAAGATGTCTTCCACCCTCTTCGTGACTGGGACGTTCTGTTAAAGTTGCAACGTCGGATGCTGACACCGGGGTGTTGGAAGATGTGCTCTGTGGGTGTCGGTGACGCTTGGATGCAGAGGCACTTGTTTGACAGGTCTGAAGGTGTTGGCAGCATCTCCCCTTTCTCGCGCTGCTTTGGAGCACCGCAGCTGGGTTTTGTAAGGAGCGATGCTAACGCATAGCGCTTCCTCTAGAATGTGAGCTAGGGAAAGTGAGTGGGTGGAACTCGTCACACAAAGTAAATTCATTTTACACACGGACATGTAAATAAATTACACTTTAACTTGTATAAGGATATTGTGGTATTGATTGCCACAGTTTTGAAGCTGCAACCGTTTCTCTCTACTGTGACTTGATGAGTTACCGTATTAGGGTTGGTGTGTTTTTCGTCTCCGCCACCTCTTATTGTAGTGCGAACAGTCTCATTTTTCCCCTGTCAGAAGACAAATAAAACTGAATAAATCTGTGTAGAAATGTGTACTGAATTATAATTTCACAGACACTTGCCTTCAAAAAAAGAGCTGTGTATCAGGCGTCTATCTGTTGTGGCTGCTGATTGTCCTGGAAGACTACTGCGCTGAATGCATTTTCTATAAAACACTTGGACTCATAAACAGTGATTAGTTTTCCCCATGACTAGAGATCTCTCAAGGCAAAAACAAGAGAAGAGTGGTTGAGCACTGAAATTTAAGTGTCATGTCAAAGGGTTAAAGTTGATTGTTACTTCTAATCACATTATATACGTGTCAAAAAGCGATGAACCCCCAAAATAGGTATCGTCTTGCAGTTAAACATATTAAGATATTAACATACCTTTTCTGTCAAAAGTTACTGAAGTAAAAGTTTTAGTATTGGTATAAGGTTTGTAAAATCTGAATGGATTCAAATAAATCGGTGATTTAAAATATTTGTTTCATAATTGGCGCTGCATGACCGTGTGGGTCTGTGGTGGCGTTGAATGACCGCGCGGGGCTGTACTGGCGTTGAATGACCGCGCGGGGCTGTACTGGCGTTGAATGACCGCGCGGTTCTTCCTCCACAGGCAGTAGCGGGGCTTCTGGCTGACGCACGGTCTCTTGCTGAGGTGGCCAGGGAGGAAGCGTCCAATTTCCGGTCTAACTATGGTCACGACATCCCTCTCAAAGTAAGAACTACGCGCTTCCTAGCTAGCAAACAAACGTCAGCCAGGTTTACGGTCTCTCTTCCGAGTCGCTGAATTAATCGTTTGCTCTCCAACAGCACCTTTCAGACAGAGTGGCCATGTACGTCCACGCCTACACGTTATACAGTGCCGTGCGGCCATTCGGGTGCAGGTAAGACCACCCGTCAAAACAGTTGCATTTTTTAATATAAAAAAATGGGAATGCATTGCTATGACAAAATCAGTGAGAGTACATTTATTGGAGTGTATACTATAACAATATAGTCTAATGTTGCTGTCACTCCGTATTCTTATGTTGACATCGATCTTGTGTAGTCTTCTATGTCTTGTGAAGTGCCTTCTCGCTGCCCGTCTTGCCTTGCTATTATTAAGAACCTGGGTGACGCCCTTAAACATATTCACCACAATCTTGACTAAAGGCAGTGATTAAGATACTTATTGCTCACTACATTCCCATGATCATTACTTTGGCTAAGACGATCGATTCTCAAAAACAGAATTTGTTCACCTGAAGCTCCGTTGTTGAGGCTTGATGTTGCAGTTCAGTTTTGTAGCACTAGGGGGAGACCGTGTACTTTTTCTTTAAAAGGAACGAATTCAGATTGCTTTCAAGGTGATTGGCTCTGGGATTCTCTGTTCCAGTATCGTCTCGTTAACTGGCTTGTTAAATGTAGGGAGTGAGCTTTTAAGTATTCCTATTGTTTGCATGATTTGGATATTTAAATATGCATTGAATTAAGTTCTGACCTTTAGTCAGTGCTAGATGGTAATTGCTTGATTCTGTGTACTCTTGGGATGAAATCTTTTCAATATACAGTATATATATATATACACACACACACCCCTCTTTTTTAGTTATGTCACAAAAACATAGTAGATTTTTTTATTTCTGCAGCTCGCCATGTTTTAGGTTCAGTTATATTAAAAGGCAAAACTTTAAACCATGGAAAACCGTGACTTGTGGCATAAATCTAAACCAAAAGAATTGGTTGAATGCAGAGTTGGCAAAGATTTGATAGGTTGCTACTACAACGATGGAAAAAGTACTCCTCTTACCTTTCCAGTTAGACTCCTCCCCTTGTTGCTGTAGCAACCTGTCAACTCTGCAGACTTAACTTCCTGGAAAAAAATGGCTTCAGGTCTTGGACCGAAAATGATTACGTGAATACATGTTGTGTTTTATTATGAGTAATTCTGTTTGTTTCCTTACCCTCTTCTCCAGCACAAAGCTTTGTTCTGCATGGTAAAATATGGCACCATCGTTTGGCCGATGGCACTTCCACAGTGCCACTCATGTCTTTTCCCTTTCCCATCTTTCCCTCAGCTTCATTTTGGGATCCTATGATCAGGACGACGGGCCACAACTCTACATGGTTGACCCCTCTGGGATTTCATACGTGAGTTTGTCCCGACTGCCGCTGTGTGGTAGAACTGGAGTTTCAAAATAAAAAGGAAGTTGACTTATTACTGGCTGACCCAGAATTGGCCATTTTAGCTCCAAAGACCCGCGGTTATGTGCCGTTTTAAATCTTTAATGGAAGCTCCTTTGAATGTTTACTCCAGCTATTCATTGTCCTCTTCCTCGCTACCGTCAGGGTTACTGGGGTTGTGCTATCGGAAAGGCCAAGCAAGCCGCGAAGACGGAGATCGAAAAGCTCCAGGTAGGGTGGTGATGGGCTCAGGAGGGGAGGGAACGGCGTGTGTCGGACTGCGCCCGTCGGACTACGTTTTTTCTTATTTCTCAACAGATGAAAGAAATGACCTGCAGAGAGCTGGTGAAGGAGGTGGCCAAAATGTAAGCGGTCCTTCCGTGCGGCGCACACGCCACGATTCACGATGTATTAAAAAACGTCTAACACTTTAGTGTCAGGACCGGAATCGGCGAACGCCCAAGCCCGAAAACGTTCACACTCTCGGGATTGTCCGCGTGACTTTGACCGCCGTGTTTTCCCACGTTTGCACCTTTCAAGAATGCATTTTCTCTCTCCGCGCTTTAGAATCTACATCGTACACGACGAGGTTAAAGACAAGGCGTTTGAACTGGAGCTCAGCTGGGTCGGCGAAGGTAAGACGTCCCCCCCGTCGTCATCACGCAGCGGCGCTTAAAATACATTCAGGTCTTTACAGGTAACCAGTCAAGCTGGTTTTATTCCCACCCCGCCATTTAGCCGTATTAGAGACATGTTTACATAATATGTTCTCGCCTTGTTTCAGGTGTAGATTAGATGCTAAGAGGTAGATTTAAACCCCTGCAGTCTTGTGAAGAATGACGTTTGAGATCACTGGTGTGAATCCATCCATTAAAAAGGGGGGGATGGGCCCGCCACGTAAATAAACTTAGTTCTTTCTCCTCTCAGTGACGAAGGGCAGGCACGAGCTGGTACCCAAAGACATCAAAGAGGAGGCGGAGAAGTATGCTAAGGTAAGGACCACGGCCTTCCTGAACTCCCGCAATGATCTCTGCTCTTCCTCTGTGGGCTTCTCATACCCTTTTCGTTTTCCCAGGACTCCCTGGAAGAGGAGGACGACTCGGACGAGGACAACATGTAAAACTACATTACCCACATTACCCAACTTCCCAAAACTTACGTGTGTACTGTCTCATGGTAAACGAGTTTTCAGCAGAAATACTTTTGTATCTTTTTCTAGTTTATGAAGTTTTACTCACTTTTTTTTTTTTGTCTTTTTGTTTTGTTGAGCCACCAATAAAATCTGAGGACACGGTCTACTTGTATTGATTTGGAACAAATGGTATTCATCACTGGTCATACAAGTTAATCATTCCATGAGACTTCCTCCACTGTTTGATTGGGTAATAAAGTGAACATCATTTTGATTTTCAGGAAATGGTTTGATCTTTATTTCTTACCAACAGTGCCTTTCGTTTAAAACTAATGGTGTGAAAATTCCTTGTAAAATTCTCGCCAATATTTTTTCTTGCCTTTCTTGATTCCACGTTTGATCCAGGATGGTAATTGTGTAACTTGCTTATTAACAAGGGGAAAAAGACAAAACCCTACGTGGACCCACAAACATCTTTAACTACACAATCTAGGGGATTTGTAAATTCCACCTATACATTTCATGTTTAGAAAATTTGTGTTCAATATATCAGTATTTCAGTACAGCTCACCAATAAGGTCTTATGGGTTAATGAACTCTTAAGAAGGGATCAACGTCAAAAAAGGACCATTGTAAATGGACGCTAAACATTACGAAATTCTAAAGGGCACAACAGTAATAAACAATAATTCTGGATTCCTACTGATGGCGGAAACTTTCTGGTCTATCCAGACATGCAGGGTCAGTGCCAGAACATAAGGAACGGACGGGCAATTCACTTTGAAAGGGGGAATTTTGTTCACCTCTCCTAGCTTTAAGTGAGAGAATTCAGCTGAGGGGACACAGTGACCTTTTTGGACGGGTCTGGACCCCCAAGGCCGGCCCATAACGCTGACGCTGCAGACATGATAATGTCCAGTTCTAAATGCAATGTTGCCGATCATGTTTCAATTCTGAAGTATAAATTACTGAAACCTTTTTTTTAAAACTGGCAAGTTTCAGGAAAAATTTTTGTCATCGTAAAATCAATTGAATAGTGAATCAGTTTCTCATATAAAATACCACAGGCAGTTCGGATTGAAAAAGCACACAAAAAATAAAATATCTCATGAAACAAGTTGACTACAGTTAAGTACAATAGCTTTTTGTAAAGATCCTCTTCACGGAGTATACCGTTACATTTGTGTCTGGTCGTAGCAATTAGCCAGGTGACAGGAAGAAAACGAAAGTAGACATTTCTGAAGTAATAGACAAGGTGTCAAAAACATTTTTTTGTTGTCAGAAATGGCATAAACAATAACTAATTATTGTTAATGCCTACAAAGATGGGAACGAGGAAGCTGTGGTTAACGGATTCTTTACGTCATTCAGTTTTGCCACATGCAAAATCATTCAAAACTATTTTTAAATTTCGACTCCCACAGATCTCCCGAAACAGGAAAACTGAAGCACCTCGGTCTTCATTTCCAGCTCACAATGCGGTGCGCAATCTTTCGCTTTGAATAAATTTAGATTCAATAGATTTAAAGAAATCATCGGTGACACAAATGTCTGACATTATGACTGCTAAAATGTCAGGGTTGAAGAAATGGCTGCACGTTCACCTTGGAGTCACTGAAAGCGTCATCTGGCTAAATGAGTGGGATCTCACTGAGAATGTGTGACACAGAAGATCCCACACGGGCTCCTATCATTTCCCAGTAAAGTGTCCAAGGGCTCTGTTTTTAAATGACTGGAAATAGATTACAAAAGAAAACACAGAGGTTTAAAAAAACGAGAAAAGATGACATACATTTTTGGGGCATTAATTGGTCATTTTTAATATTCAAAAACATAAGCAACTCCAGAGCTCAACCAAAACATGCATTCTCATATCTACTAATAGCTCTGCTTCACGAGCTTATACTTCCTGTTGCCAGACTAGCAGAGGAAGGAAAGTTCATTCAAGGTCAGATT
>JAOYSI010000013.1:3006290-3068642 GCA_025775065.1 Hiodon alosoides | reverse complement strand
TGAACACTGACCTTAACTGTGGCAAGTGAGGCCTGCAGTTCTTTAGATGTTGTTCTGGGTTCTTTTATGACCTCCTGGATGAGTCATCGATGCGCTCTTGGAGTAATTTTGGTATTCCCAGCCACTCCTGGGAAGGGTCACCACTGTTCCAAGTTTTTTCCATTTATGGATAATGGCTCTCACTGTGGTTTGTTGGAGTCCCGAAGCCTAAGAGATGGCTTGTTAACCCTTTCCAGACTGATACATGTCAATGACTTTGTTTCTCATCTGTTCTTGAATTTCTTTAGATCGAAGCATGATGTTCTGCTTTTTGAGATCTTTTAGTCTACTTCACTTTGTCAGACAGGTCCTATTTAAGTGATTTCTTGATTCAACAGGTCTGGCAGTAATCAGGCCTGGGTGCGGCTAGTGAAATTGAACTAAATTTTCCAAAAAATGTGGTTAATCACAGTTCATTCATGATTTAACAAGGGGGGGGCAATTACTTTTTCACATGGGGCCAGGTAAGATTGGATAGCTTTTTTCCCTTAATAAATGAAATTATCATTTGAAAACTGCATTTTGTATTTCCTCGGGTTATCTTTGTCTAACATAATTTGTTTGATGATCTGCCACATTTAAGTGCAACAAATATGCAAGAAACTTAAGAAATCAGGAAGGGGGCAAATACTTTTTCACGACACTGCATATATAAATATAATATTATTTATAAATAATATTTCAACACTAAAACAAATTAGTTGCTTAGCAGTACTATTTCAAAGCAACTTAAATGGCTTTATCCATTTACACAGATGTTAAGTTGCTCAAGAATACAACAGCCTTTGCCTGCAAAGTCGTTTTTTTACTTTATTTCATAAATTGCATGTTAGGGAGCAAAAAAATAAATAAGTAAAAAACTGCACAATCAGAATGGGGTAAGGGGAAAAGGACAAAAGTATAATAACAAAAAATAAAGAGAACTTCAGAAAAATGAGCTGATTTAGGCTGGGACCACATCAAAGCTTCGATAACTTAGTACTTAAAAAGTTTCTCTCTTTTTTTTGTCAATAGTGTCAAACACATTAATAATACACAGAAGTAACCGTTGTTATTGTCAGAATGATTTTGCTGAATTAAGTTTGATTTAATTCTTCTGGGTAGCAATTCTTTAAGGATGCTAGAAACCACAAGTTTACATTTATAGATAGTTATTGAATTTTAAAAATTAATTCATCCATTTCACACTGATCTATAGTTATTTGGCTATAAGTTTAAGACTAAAATGATCAAATTTTCTTCTTGTATGCTTGCAAAGAACCAGTTGACATGTGTGTTGTGGAAAGTTGAGAGCTTAACTTGAAGGCCTGTAGTGACCTCCTTGTCTACAATTTTTTCCAGTCGAGCATTGTATCCCACCCCAACACATTAATATTTGCTAAAGCTACCTCTCGCTACAATACCGCTTTAAGTATTTTGGGCTAAGTATTTATCAGGTTTGCAAATAGTGTTGGAGTGTTTTCGGTCTATTTGTCTTGGCAGATTTGCTACAGGTTGTTCAGGTTGGTTGGATGGCAATTTTCAAATAGTAGTATAGATGGGATTGAGATCAGAACTTTGTACCACCCCAGTGTTGCTTTGGCCATGTGCTTGGGATCATTGTCCTGCTGAAAATGCATTGTCCTGCCTCACCAGCTTCGGTTTTAAACGTAATACTCAATGGTAATAGCACACTGAAGAAGGTACTCTTGCATAATTTCCCTGTATTTTTCTTCATCCATTCTTCCTTCATTTCTAACAAGATTCCCAGTCCCTGCTGATGAGAAGCATCCCTACAGAATAATGCTGCTCCACCATACTTTAATGTAGGGATCTTAGCCTGACTATAAAACTGTTTCCCATATCATAGCTGAGTTACTGGCAACAAACTACAGATGGATAATTCAAAGTAACAGCTTTCTCTTCACTCCCTTACAGGCCAGTATTACGCAGAGCTCTTAATATGGTTGACTGGTGCTCCATTTCTTAACTCCCAGCCACTGAACTCTGTAGCTCCTTCAAAGTGATTGTTGGCCTCTCTGTGGCTTCTCTCAGAAGTTCCTTCGTGTTTGAGCACTGAGTTTTGAGGGACGACCTGTACTTGGCAGTTCCTAGGTGGTGCAAACTATGTAATGCCAAGCGTCGGCTGGAGTTGTGTAAAGCTCGCCACCATTGGACTCTGTGGAGCAGTGGAAACGTGTGCATAGTGCCAATTGTAAAGTTTGGTGAAGGAGGAATAATGGCTGAGGCTGTTTTTCATAGTTTGGTGCTAGGCCCTTTAGTTCCAGAGAAGGGAAATAATAATGCTACAACATACAATGGCATTCTAAAAAAACAATTCTGTGCTTCCAATTTTGTGGCAAGTTTGGGACTTAACTGGCCTGCAGAGAGCCCTGACCTAAACCCTGTCTAACACCTTTGGGATAATTTGGTTTAAGGACGATCTGCCACCTGCTTGTCTAAAATATCCATGTCTGCTACATTGCCGGAATGCAATAGTGACCCCTATGCTTTGAGGCTTCCTTCAAAATTTCTACCCATTCTGATCAAAGCGAAAGGGCAGAGGCAGAGTAACAACGCCATGTAACTAATGACGTTTGAGGCTTCAGACATCGAAACTGATTTGAAACTGCTGATTTGAAAGACTACCACTTTCCAACTAGTGCTTGTTTTTCCGAGTCTTTTCAATGAGCTGCCTATGTTTAATTAAAAAACTATGGCTATGTTCAACTAAAAAACTCCAACAACCATAAAAAAAATTCCCAAACTATAATTTAAATTTTTATAACGACAACTATTAAATCGTGGTAGTGAGCATGACTTCTTTCTTGTATTTCACATATTCTGAACATTGCCTAAGTCTCATACATCAGATCAGTTGCAACAAAAAAGTGTAGTTTTTTTTGTTAGTGTAGTGAAAATTATTCCTTTTTTTCATCAGTGTTCTGTGACACATCACTACATACTACTTGTTTTTAGAAATATGCAAATCAGGAGGCCTAATAAGCCGTGTTAAGCAGGATTGGTAGGTGGACACACGATACAGATTTCTGAAATTTTTGTTAAAAAGTAATCAATGTTTCAAGTATTGACACATTGAACCAGCACACATGTTACTTACTACCATGCCATGTTTTTAACCTATCACTTCCCCCTATCTACATCTGAAGTGGGTAAACAATCCCTAACGGGATCATAGTTTTCACCTGGTAAGTCTATTTGTATTCTTTCGATACACTAGATAAACAGAAGGCAACACATTAAAACGTCATATAATTTAGCTAAGGTTTGACAATTAGACACTGTGCCTGAAGTCGCTTTAAATTTGCATAGAATTTGCAATCTCATTCTGTTTTCTGAGTCGCTTTCTTCTCATGAGTCGTGCCGCCAGGTATCCCACAAGGCCCTGCGCGAGGTTTCGAGTGACTCCCGTTGAAAATTAATGGAAGCGAAACGTTTTCTTCTGAAAAAAGTGCCAGTGGATACTACGCAGCATCGAATATATCTGCTTGATTGGTTGCGTTGAACCCACAGGAAATGAATACTGGACTACCAATCGCAAACTGCTTTATACTGCATAATACGATTCGATTTGCGAATGTTTGACCGTAATAGCATTTGGGGCTAGTATTTTGTTCTATGATTGGCTTACAATAAGGTTACGTGTCCGTGAAGTTTGAGAAACATGACCGAATAACAATAAAACAACAGTAAAGCAGTCATGGAGGTATGTTCGTTGAAATTAGAAAATATATTCCTTTTGGGTAGCCAGGTCGCTACATTTTATTAAACAGATTTGATCATATAAGAACTAGACGATATCTGTTTCAGAAAACCAAAAAATTAGTTCGTGGCTGCAGTGGATGTTAGGGGTGTGCAGAGAGTGAAGAGTGTTATTATTCTTTCTTATCTCGACTCAGTGTACCTGTAAAATACGTTTAATCTTGCGATGTCTCGTGTCTCTGCATTTTATACACTCAAAACTTTCAGCACCCTTTACTCGCTATACTGAACATCTTCATTCCTAAGGATTGTTGTGCGTTTGTAGATCGGAATTATTTACGTGCTTCACTTTCCCCGTGTAACGTTTAATTTGAGCTATATGTCAACAGAATCTTCAGAATCTTCCCATCGACATACAGACCAGAAAATTAATTGGTTAGTATCCTTCTTTTGCTTGGTTCAATGGAGAGAGAGAGGGGGGAAAAAAACATCCCACGACGGTTGCACATACACTTGGTAGAGGTTTCGACATAATTTGTAATTTATTGACTATCCGGTGTCTATCAACCAGTTATGTCATGTTTCCGTTGAGAGGGTGACAAAATGTATTAAAAAATTGTTAGAAACTATGAGATTATTAGAAATGTATGTAATTATTGCAATTAATACTGTAGTTTATAAGTACTGTAGTTAATATTGCTTTACCTTGTTAATTTATTGTTTTACTAATTAATTGCAGTGACTTTATCCTTTTTAATACTATTGCTTGGAATTCATGATCAGCAATCAGTTTTGTATGGACCATAAATTTGCTGTTCTCTGCAGACTGGCTGGTGGATCGGCGACACTGTAATCTGAAATGGCAAGGAGCTGTGATAGTCATCCGGGAGAAGATCAACGCTGCCATCCAGGACATGCCAGAAAATGAGGAGATCAAGCAGCTGCTTTCTGGGTCCTGTGAGTCCCCATTGAAACCTATGCTGCGCAGACCATTTTCACTCTCATTGTGTATTTGGTTGATACTGTATCTTTGGCCTTTTATTGTATCTTTTTCCTTCATGTCAACCATTCCCTTTAACCTGGTTTTGCATATGTGCAGTCATAGGGCTTAGCCAGGTCAATTGTTGGCAACTTTCCTGCTTTGGAAAGCATGAAGTTGGTCAGTAATTGTAAGGAGAAACTTTTCAATATCCCATTACAATAAATCAAGCATCCTTTAACAGTTGTTAGTACTGTAATGCATTTATACTGATGAGCCAAAACATTACCACCACACAGGTGAAGTGAATATCGTCATGGTCTGAGTAGATTAGATGGTAAGTGAGCAATCAGTTTTCGTAGTCAATGTATTGAGCGCAGGAGAAATGGGTAGGAGTAAAGATCTGAGCGACATTGACAAGGGCCAAATTGTCATGGCCAGACAACTGGGTCAGGGTATCTCTGAAACGGCAAGGCTTGTGGAGTGCTCCCAGTCATCCATGGTGAGTACCTGCCGACAGTGGTCCGAGGAGGGAAAAGCCACAAAATGGAGACAGGGAGTTGGGCGCCCAAGGCTCATCGATGCGCATTTTCTTTTAAATCACGTGGACACACTGCACACATTGTTAGGGAATGGTTTGAGGAACATGATGAAGAGTCCAAGGTGTTGCCCTGTCCACCAAATTCCCCAGATCCGATTGAGCATCTGTAGGAGGTGCTGGACCAACAAGTCCGATCCATGGTGGCTCTACCTTGCAACTGACAGAACTTGAAGGATCTGCTGCTAATATCTTGGTGCCAGATACCACTGTACACCTTCAGGGGTCTTGTAGAGTCCAATGCATCAGCGGGTCGGCGCTTTTTTGGCGGACCAAATTAGGCAGGTGGTCATAATGATTAGTGGTCATCAGTGTTTGTTGTTGTTGTTGTTATTATTATTATTATTATTTCTACATGCAAAAAAAGGCACAATTAAACCCATATCCTCATAAAGACTTTTTTAAAAATTAAAGTATAAAAGAAAAAGTATTTTTCCAAACAGCGACTTAAAAAAAAAATAAGACCTTGATTGTCCTATTTATTTGTTGTAGTCTTGCAACAAAACTTTTTGAGCACAAGTCTCCCTAGTACCATAGATTTCTGGTGCTCAGTTCTTTAAAGCTTTTACTTTAAATAAAGTAATTTATTTACCCCCTTGAGTTTTAAACAGTTGGTGGAAACTTATCAGTTTTTGGATGCATCTGTATCATGTATGTTGTGTAGTGGGACCATAATTTATGGTGGCGGCTATACGTCTCCCTTCACGCAGATATCCACTATTTCCATTGTTTGCGGATTGTTGAAATTCTAAAAGGAACGGAAGCCTCAACCAAGAATATTTTTGGCAGGTACTCTTCACAGAGAATGAAGGTAAAACACTTTTGTTTGCTCTTGCCTTCACATCCAGACAAGTCGTGCTCTTATTTTACATTGATTGCTGCTTCTTCATGTCTTGTTTGTTGGTGGTAGGACTGGCAAGAAATTGTGTCCCTCTATGAAAAGGACAATACCTATCTTGGTAAGTGTGATTGGGAGGTTATGAAAAAATATTGTCTTGGACAATTTGTGAGAGAGGAGCAGGAAAAGAGGGAGAGCTTTGAAAAGGATGTTGGAGATTGCTCTTTCTTTTAACAACAGTGTTTGTTTATGTTGGTTATCAAAGGGGTTTTCTTTGTCCTGTGGTTCCATTTGATATACGTATATGAAAGGTGCTGCGATGCAGTGTCTGTGTTTCAATTTGTGTTTGCTTGTATACACACAATGCTATTTGTTATATATACCACCACTTTGACTCAAGGCCCTATTTCTAATCTCCCTTTTCTTGCACTAGTTGTTAACAAGGTAGTAGCAGCACAGTTAAGATTGCCTTAGTCGAGGTTACAAATTTTCTTTTAATGGCTATACACTCTGGCTCTTCAAATCTCAAAATTACTTACTTGTATTTACTTTGGATTACTTTATGATTTGACACCACTGACCACACTTTTTACCTGCAACATAGGGACTCTGACGTGGTTTTGCAGCGGTTTGAATTGTATTTGACTTATTGACAGCAGCTCAGGATCTGAAATATTCAGTGTAACTTGTGGTATTTCGCAGGGGTCAATCTTAGGCCATGTCCTGTTATATACGTAAGATCCTCCTTGGTTGCATCATGACTCATAATGCAATTGGCTACCATTGTAAAATCAAGTCTTTGATGAAGAGAAATGTCTTCAAATTAAATGGCTGCAAAGCGAAACGTACTCAGTTGTGGATGCGGAAAGGCTTTTGTCTCCTTCAGATTATGCTACTTGAATGCCTTATTTGCAAGTGTTGTTGGCAAAACCTTACAAAGCCGACAACGTGTCTAAAACTCGGAATGTGTCTAAAAAATGGACTGCTTTTAAAATGTTTTAAAACGTGTTTATTGTTCTACTTTTATGTAAACTTAAGATTATTTATTCATTTCTATTACTTCTCTGCTGATTTTATGTATGTATTTTCTGCCTAGCGCCTTAATATATCATCATATAGTGGATAATGCATATACCTATCTGATTATAGCGGAAATGGCCAGCCTATTGTGGCGCAACGTGAGTTACGAGGGGCCAGCTTTGCGCAGACAGATCAACAAGGTGCAGCAGCTTCAGCAGGAGCTGAGTCGGAGGGAGCTGGATTGCCAGAGCGGAACCGCCGATATGAGGGAACACTTCTACACGGCTTGCAAACAATACGGCATTGTGGTGGGGAAGCACATGATTAAGACTCTATGCTGAATGCTAAACCTCTGAAGACCGATTTACCAATTACCCATTATGATAATTTCTGCATTGCTCAGAAAAATATTATAATATAATAACTTATTCAGAGCTATGGTAAAGTAGGTTAGTCGCACGGAAATATAATTTCAAGTTAAATTATGATGGTGAGTAGTTGAGTGGTGGCCAAAAAAAAAAAAACCTGCTGGTTATTTTGCCACTAGGACACATGTAGAGGACCCCCCTATAGTTTGTGACCCCAAGTTGCCATCAGTCAGCAACTTATTGACAGCCATTCAATCTAATTTTGGCATTCTCCACTAAGCCATGCCAGTTTCTTTATCAGCAATGTAGATTTACTTTCCCTTTTAATGGAACTAGTAAGTAGGGACTCTTGGCTGTTTGTCTGAAGAACTTAGTGAAAGCAGCATGTGCCAATCCTCTGTAATACTGCTATATTATGCCATGCTGTAATGTCCAATGCTATCCCATGAACAAGTTCTTGTTGCGTTCTACAAGGGTGAGAACATAGCCCAGGAATTACAGGCTCTGGTGAAGGATCTGCCTTTAGTACTGGGAAAACTGGGTAAGGAGGTAGCCAGTCTGGAGGAGCCTATTCAACTGTACAGCGCCTTTACACAGTTTGTCTGTGGTTGGTGAGTCTCTATGGTTTGTTTCTGTGGAAAACTTTTTATCTCAAACCTGTTATTAGAGCAATGCAAACGAAATACTTTTTTTCAAAGTGAAAAACCTTATCCAACTACTGTACCTTTGTTTTCAAGCTGTTCAGTTCACACTGGCTCAGACATGTCACTTGTAGTTTGTTTAAATGAGGAGGAAAAAGGCTTGTAAATAGATTTTAGATGCAGACCTATGGTATTTCTCATTAATCCTGTTCAGTCATCACCATGTTTATGCCTTTTTCCCCTAAGAGGACAACAGTTACTCAAGCTCTATTTTGTTGCTTAGACCAGATCTTTCTCTCTTTCTAGGTCTGAACCAATACTACCCATGCTGACCTTTATCCAGCAGAGGGGGAACACAACAGTTTACGAGTGGAGGACTGGCAGCCCACCATCTGTTATTGAGAAGCCCACAGTTGAGGAGCCCCCCCCAGACATTGTCACAGAGGAATCGGTGAGGTTGCGTAAAGGTTTACGTTTCCCATGTCCTTCACTCTCACATTGCTGTCCAAAGGGGAACCATATCCTTAATTTAACGTGCCACATAAGCTTCAGTTGATTTGTTGGGAAGCCCCAGGTATAACAATACTGTTATGTCACATATATATTTTCTACTGTGGACATCGTAATTGATGGCAACTACATCCTATGTATCTGGTAAACAGTGTGGCGGGGCTCCGAACTATAGTTGTTTTATTTATTTGGCATATTATTAGGGAGGGTATGATCAGTGGCATGAGATGTATGTAGGTGTTTATTTTTCTGAAAGGACTTACTTTGTTTCTTGTAGATCATGTTAGGCTGTGAGAAGTATAAAATAAATCCCAGATTGCTTCAGGACAGTTTTTTTTTATTTATCTTTATTTAGCTGATTTGGAATCCGCAGTCTTCTCTAATTCTACTGGCATTTGAGCCATCTGTCTCTTCTACACTCTGCCAGCTGCACAGGCTGGCCGAGAGGTTCTGCGGCAATTTGTGGAGAGGCACGTCCCTCTCGACAGCACTTGCAGCCTGCAGGCGTCCAGGAAGTTGGCAAGAGATGCTGGGTAGCGACAAAGCAAACCCTGCCACCGCACATGGGGAGGTTGAAAAAAACATAATCGGTCTCCCCCAAACCACCCACTTACAAGCCACTCCGCGATTTACACAATACACGTCACGCAGCCTGTACATGAGGTTTAGCGATGATTCGAGGACAGGGGGTCCCTCCTTACTGTGCTAAGAACTTGCAAGCAAGTTGGGACAAGGATTGGAGTGCGAGGAGCCAAGAAAGGCCATGCTTACTTTCTGACTCCAACAACTGTTTGCCAATTTTTCGGCATCGCTGGGGACTTGAACCTGATTCTAAATCATAGGACTTACTGAGAGTCTTTCCCTGAGCCCCTTGTGTAGTCTGATATTCACATCAGCCCTCCCATATTGTTGCCATTTCTGTGGTCAAACGGGCTCGTTAAATTGAACTCTTGCATGGCGTGACCAAACTGCTTTTATGGTATTGCTTGTAGATACCGTCATTGTTCATTGGTTTGGATTTGTTTGTTGCAGATTGACTGGGGTGTAATTGACAGTGGGGAGAATACAGGAGGAACACGGGACTTTGGGATCACAATGGAGGATGGTGTGAACTGGGATGTCAGCTTGGATCCTTGTGCAGAGGTAAGTTGGTGGAGGAGGTAGTGTTACTCAAAATGTTTTGCGCTCTTAATGTGCTTTATTCATCATTACCTCTCATGTTTCTCTTTAAGAAGTCGAGTTTCCTATCAAAGCCAGCACTTGTTTAGCATTATGCTTATTTGTTTAATTTGCCTTTAATACAGGAGTGGGCAATCCTGGTTTTCAAGCTACTTCTCAATTAGTATATGATTTCCTCTGGGAAGACCAGGTGACATTTATTTCTATTCCAAATAATGATTTCTGTTTAACAAGCGGTGAATTGGTAATGCTCACTCCTGTTGACCCCTGGATTGCCCACCTCAGGATTAAACACTTTATTTCTACCTGAAAATGCATTGACTCATTCAGTGTTGCTCTGATCCTCAGTACCATCTACTATGTGAGGCTGTACTTTTGCTTCTAATAATGTTTTTAATTTTAATTAGTCTGTATGCTTCTAGTTAAACCTAATGGTGTAGTCTCTGTAATCTCATAATGGGTAAGGCCATGCTAAATGCTGCATTGGCCTAGTTGCCAGTGGATTTGAATTGATCAAAATGCTTCCCTTTTAGTAGCATGACGCTTTTATTGGTTCTGGTCAATGAGCCATTTGATGAAACATAACAGCTTTTTCTAATATCCGAGTGGCCAATAAATCCTTTCTCGGCTTTCTTTCCCCTTCTCACCATCTCTATCTCTTGTCTGCAGGAGGCTGCTTTGGATGGCATTGACTGGGGAGAGGCCTGTTCTCTGCCAGTGGCGATTGAAGTTGTCGATGTGGGCACTGACTGTAAGGAATACAGAGTACCTTTTGATGGTTTTGAATATTTAATTTTAAGTTAACAGACTTTTATAATACATTTTTCTTTTATGATATATATCCATATCATGTAGAATATAATTCAAAATATTTTGACTAAAGTTAATATTTTGTCATTGACATATTAAAATACTGGATGTAGGGGTGGTAGCTTTACCTTGAACCAACAGAGGGCAGTGCAGGATTTGTCAGATGCCTTTTAAAGAGCAGAGCGCCAGTTGCTAACCAATTCTAGATTGATGCTGATTTGCTGCCATGCTTGAATCTGTAGCAAATTGGCCCTTAGGATCTTCTTGCTGATGGAGTGCTTCGGTTTGAGTATTTGGTTTATTTGCAGGTCCAGAGGGTGTTGCTAGAGGGGTGGATGCGCTCTCTCTGCTGGAGAACCCCCAGACTCGCAACCAGTTCATTGATGAGCTCACTGAGGTTTGATTAATGCACCTTCTTGATTACATGGTCACAATTATTGTTTTTCTTATTTGTCTTGTAGCTCAATATCGGCCCTGTCAAGTATTTTTAATAGTTGGTTTTGTAAATGACAAAAATGAACTGGACAGACTGCCAGAAAAAAACTTACTCAGTGAAGATTGATTACTCTTACTATTCCTTAGTTTTATGTGTATCTAGAGTTTATATCCTTTGGTACTGCGTGAATAGCTAGGAACATGTACACCTCAAATATAATGCTGATAGTTCTCTTGTCTGGGAAGATCTCATGTAAAAATAGAAGCCATTCCATCCCCTGTGATATTTAAATCACATTTGAAAAAATCTTGAATTTAAGATAAATTCTTAATTATGGAACCGGAAGTTAGTATACGGTTTGATATGTGTTTTTTTTTTTATTTGTGGCATTAACCGAACTGTATTTAAGTAGGTTTATTTGATGTAATGAAAATTGTTTCCCTTGGTGGAACTGTGTTTATGGTGTTTAAGTATATTATTGGTAAGTACATCTAGAATTGGCTACAGAGTTCCTTAACTTATTTTTCGGAGAATCTTGTTTCTTTAAAAATATATCATGAGTGTTCAATTGTTTAATTAAATTTTACCTAAATGTCAAAATGTGACTTCATCTAACAAATATAGTGGTGGAATAACTAAATACATCAGTAAAAACTCGAAGCCATATGCATATATGAAAATCTATATTGTGGCAGTGGTATAAACATTCTAATGTAATAGCTTTACCACACCCCAAAAAGGAAGGGCCGGATACATTCTTTAGTTCATAGTTTTCCACTCCGGTATCTATGCTTTCCTGTGTGTATATGTTATATTCCAAACCACCTGTCCGGTAGAGTTCTCAGTTGGTAAGCTGAACACTGGTCAAAGTTCAGTGTTCCAGAGAGCATGTGTGACTGACCTTATCTTTGGGTGGGTGCTGGGCAGCTGGAGCTGTTCCTGTGTCAGCGACTGACTGAGATGGCTGAAGAGACTGATGTGGTGGCTATGAGCCAGTTCCAGCTGGCCCCCTCGGTCATTCAGGCACAGACACGGGACCGGGTACAAAGCATGCTGGTGGTGGTCCGCTCCAAGCTGGATCAACTGACCTCCATGCGCATGCAGCACCTTTTCATGATCCAGGCCTCTCCACGGTATGCATGTACATGCTGTATAATTAATATTCCAAATGGTTTTGAGTGAGTAAAAAGGAGGTTTAGTATGCTATTTGTTATACTGTCTATTGCTGTGTTATTTTATCTAATTGTTCCTTCTAACTGGGGTTTTTTCAGATATGTAGAGCGTGTTTCAGAAGTCTTGAGACAGAAGTTGAAGCAGGCAGAGATCCTGCTCCTGAAGCGGGCGGCGTTGGCCGAGCGTAGACAGGAGGCCCTAAAAGAGCAGGCCAGACTGGAGCCCCGCATTGATATGATGGCTGTCCACACCCGCGAATTGCAGAAAATGGTACTGTGTCCTACCGGGGTGGTGAGATGCATAAAGGGAAGATGGGTTGGTTTGGGCTTGGAAGGACAGGGTTTTGAAAGTTGTACATAACAGACTTGGGTCCTTCAAACTGCTGGATTGAGACGATGCCAAATTGTTTTGGGCTTTCCACTACCTAGTAGTTTTTACAGCAGCTTGTTTGTACTCCATGGGCAGTACATGCCAGCCGGCTACATTGGCACTTGCTTGGCAGTTCGGTGGAGCACTGTGATTGTGTGTCTTTGCCAGGGTCAGAGCCAGGAATTTCTGCTAGCCACAAGAGATCAGCTCAGGGTCTGCTGGCCATCTGCCCACTGCCTCCGTCCCCTCTATCCTTCTCCCCTTCTCTCTAACTTATTTCTTTAGTGCCTCATGTCCTGTCACCCTTCTTACATTCCTTCCTATTCTCTGTCGCATGCTCTCCATTTCGGATGGAATGTTTACACATCTTCCTCTGATTTGTGTTTGTACCTCTCAGATTGAAGCTGACATCTCCAAGCGCTATAACAACAGGCCTGTCAACCTGATGGGTGTCAACATTTGAGCGTGTGAGGAGCCCAACAACACATGACCACATCAATTTCGGTCCATGAATAAATTATTATATGATGATATGAACTGCATTCATTTACTTTGTAGCACACTGCGCATGCACGGTTTGGAAATAATTTGATACTCTCGGAATGTGTTTCACCTGTGTATGCACTGGTGGATTTATTTCCAATTTGTAAACAAACACGGTCTTCACGGGTTTGCTTCCAATAAATAAGAAATTCAAATAGTAAGGAAGCAAATCGAAGAAATATCTTCAAAACTTGTTTTCCCTTTTGGGGCTGAGCACTCAATCTTTCCATGAGTGGTTGTGCTGTGGCTGGTACCTCTTTTTACTCAACCTCCTTGTCTCCCGACCCCAGCTCATACTAAAACAGGTTTGTAAATACCTTGATCCTCAACTATAAACTATAAAATGCAGTTAAAAGTCAATATTGAAAGAGTTTGTCGAGGTCCTGTCTATGTGAGGAAGTATAACAAACCGTTACTACTAGTTATACACATATTTTTTGGTCGTTATAAAATGTATTATCATCAACACAAAAACCTAATGGTCATGTTTGGGAGAGCATTGACGCTATGGCTGCATTAAACTATTAGTCCTACTAAAACACTGTGACATAAAACTTCAAAATGCACTTTGTCCCCCCATTAAGAGTTTGCCTGCCTGTGGAAGGCAGTGAAGTTTCATTATCCCCCCCCCCCATCCTGCATCGGCCCAGGCTGCTGTTTTCTTAAAGCCTGCTTAAAAGCTGCATCTTACAGGGTAGCCTAAGATAGCCAGTGATGGCGGGGGAGGGTATTGCGGCAGGCTATCCGCTTCGGTGCACAGCTGGACACTGCTCATCTCTATAAATCCCATCATGCCCTTATGTTCTGTCGAGACATCCACGCTCATTTCAGAGCTTTAGCAATCGCATCCAGCTTTCACGTCATGCCCAGTCTTTTGAGGCATTAAACAGCGCTTTTACCTATGTTACATAAAATAAGATCTTTAAATTTAATGTCCCTTTCTGCAGACAAGAGAAGAGGTACTCATTTGCAGCAATTGCTGTAATATACTATTTTTACTCCTTTGGGCAGTTTTTGGAAGACCGGAAATTGAAAAATTTAAGCTCATCAGTGGACCGCATGCCAAGTCATTCTGGAAAACCTGGAATTCGATTTTAATTGTATAACAATGAAAATTCTTTTGGCATAATGTCTGATAATTTTTCCAAGATGTCTGACTCCTTTTACTATTTTAAGGTTTTTATTTCCCGAATTTTGTTGGATATAATATTGTTTCTAGGGTTTTAAGGTTTTTGTCTTTACACTAACATCAAGGCTAGTTTATATTACTGCAGGGAATAAGCCTTTCTAAGGTTTCTGGAACTTTACTGGAGTGATGGAACGTCATTCTTCCACTTAATATTCCCGCATTAGGTGTTTTGATGATAGTGGTTAAAACAAATGCCGGTATACATGGGGCTCCAGAAAGTAAAATATGGCAATATGGCTGCCAGTTAGCCAAACAGCAGCAGGTTGTGCTGTTATAATTTTGGGGCTATTAACCATGGAGCAAAAAAACCATGGAGTGAAAAATAACAGTCAAATGGCAGGTTAGACTCCACCTCCACACACATCTGGAATCTTCATACATGCTTAACTGGTAAACCAAACTATAAAAATACAGAAGGATACAACACCGTTGTAAAAGTTTTTCTTAAAATGGATCTGGTAGCACTGGTCTGTCTTCATGACAGAAGTACAGGAAAGAGAGTTATCAGGCTTCCACCCAGGAAGGGCTAGGAGGGAGAGATCCTCAGGAACTGAAAGATGGAAAAAGAGCAGTGGAGATAGAGTGAGGGAGGAGACTGTCCCTTTAAGTGGGCAGCACAGGTAGAGCAGGCGGTCTGCCCAGCTTGATTTTAATTTCATAGCAGAACCGGCTTGATTCATGGCTATGTGGCCCTGGCTTTGACTCCCATAACGACTTTCCATCAGAATGAAAAGTGGGATGACACCCCTCATTATTTCTACTGCTTGTTATCGGGGCAGCAGAGGAGGGCCGGGCGTGGGGCTGCCTTTCAGCACGCTGGAACAGTGAGTGATGGCCACTATTAATCAGCCCTGTCTCTGTCTGAAGGGACAGCACACACGCTAGGAAATAGATAAGGTGTTATGAACTGTTTACAGCGTTTATGATCAATTAACATCAGGGTTGCCTCAACCTCAACTGTTCACCGCAGGCATCAAATCTAAATTGGGGGAGAGCGGCATGCCCTTCCTGGCACTGACCTTTGCCCCACTTCAACCACTGCTAACACTTTCCAGAGCATCCTCTGTCTATTCAAATACCTTCCAATGACCGCCCTCTCCTGTTCGTCAAAGGCCAGCATCCTTATCGGCACCCCCTCCTCTCCCAATCATTCCCTTTGGCGCTTTATTCACCCCAGACGTCAGAACATACACCCCACCTACTTATTCCCTGATCTGTCTCCTCTGCCTAACACCGCGTTCCTCCCTTTAGTTTAACAACGTCAGCCACTGGTGTGTGAGGGAAAAGATAGGAGGAGCGGTGTTTGTCAAATTTGTGTTAGAAAGCACTATCTTCAGTTTGACAAAGTGAGGCTGTGGTCTGTGAGGAACATTAAAGGAAGAATGTACACAATGACCCACTGTTGGAAAACTCAACGGAAAAAAATGTGTGCACAATTATGTAGCGTATAATTGAGTCATTACAGTTTCCTTCATATTTTGACTTAAATTTTGTGACAGCATGGTAATATGTCAAGTATTGAAATACTTGGACTTGACTCTCCATCTGGGCAAAGTTTGGTTTCCATTGATTATGCCGGTTTACGATTTTATATTTCATAGGATTGTAAATCACAGTGCACAATTTGACTTTCTGCAACTGGGTAATTTCATGAATCATCAGCTTTCATAATATAAAATACTAGACTTCCCTGTGCCTGGTCTGTTGATCAATCCTTGCACCCAACAAAAACTGGAAGATGAGGGCGAGTTCAATTTCTCTTTCTGTTTCTTGACCTGATTTTATAGGGCAGTCAGTCACCTCCTTGTTGCACAGTAAAGAGCAGGTTGTGGGACCCAAGATGGAGAACATCAATGCTGTTCAGTCACATCATGCACATCTTCCCTCTCCAAATACACACTAAAAATCCATATTTGCACTTGGACTACAGGAGAGGCTGCTTCTTTTGGAAATCCAGCCTACACCCCCCCACACACACCTTCTCCCTCCCATGCTTCATATTTCTCCATTACTACAATATTTAAATACCTCTTGTACTTCTATTAAAAAGTTCTGCACTATTGACCGCACTGGCTATCAATTACTGTCAGGCTTGTACCCTGACTCTACCCTAAAAACAGCAGCATGGAAATTGATTTGTCAAACTTGCCTGGGGGCTACGCTTGACTGTGTCCAAAAAGGACAAACTGTCTCTGTGGCAGATGAGAATGAATAAAGGTACTATGCAAATAGCTGCTTAATCGTCACCAAAACACTCCGGCTTGCTGCCTGGGCTCCATTACTCCTCTTTAGCCTTGATTAACTGGTGGTTGCAATGGGCTTTAACTCCTTATTGCCCTTGAAAGGCAACTATTCTATGCTTACGGGTGGCAAGGAAACCAACTAAGGATTAATGTGACGTAGGAAAAATGTGATTCAGGTTCCTCTAGTAACTTTCAGGGCACACCTTTCATTTTCAGAGCCGTCTTGTGTGTCTTTCCTCTCAGTAAAATCAGTAGATGCTAGGTGTATTTATTTACTGTTGTATTTTGCTGTAAAGCAGTCACTGTTTTGTCTCAATCAGGAGAGGAGAGGTTCTGAGATTCTTTCCCTGGTCCTCAGATAAATTCAGTGCAGTTATCTAATGCCAGAAGATAATGCCACCACAAAAAGATTTGGTGTCAAACTTTTCTAGCTCGGGACTAAACAGATTGTGAGAAGAAAATTATAATTTAATTCTGATGAAAATGTGCTTGTGTCTACAGCATCAGACACTGCAGACAAAAAAAATGATATTTTCCTAATTGCAGCTTATTTTTTTGCAGCTTATATTTGCAACCTAATTGCAGCTCTACAAAAATAAAGATATGCCTGTATCCCAGCACTGATTTCAGAATAGGGTGAAATCTGTCATCAAGTCTGAGACCCACCATAGTCCTTGTTTGAAATATAATTGTAAATGAGCCAAACATACACACATACCTTGTGCGGCCATTGAGATCCGTGCCTACCCTCATCCCCACCTAAAAGCTGTGTGCACTGCATGACATGTTCAAATAAAAAAATACCATTTTCATTTTTTCCTTAAGAAACTTGAATATACATTATTAAAAAAACAATGGCATTATTGTGTAAGTAATTTCAAAGTTGCAGTAGTGAAAACACAGAAAACAGTGTTATTTAGTCTGATATACTTTTTTGTTTTATTTTTTGCCAGGTCAAGAGATCTGTAACTTTGTTGCCGTGGAAAAACTTGGAAGGTGATGTAAACCCCCATTTAAGAGGATTTTTTTGTACACTAATTGTAAATATTTTAACACTTGACTCAATGGAAATAACTGACAAACAAATCCCAATTATGATTTACATATGTCGGACCTGTAACCTATGTTTAATAAATTTACCAGTTTTTAGACTAAACTTCGACTGGATTGCAAAGTACACTGCTTAGAGTGGTGATTTAATTATAATGTAACGATAGACACATTTTTGCTTATAATCTATAACCAGGCACCTGACGAATAAATGCTACTTGTAAAGTATGGATAAGTGAGACTGGGGAATGAGGAGGGTCCTAAATGAATGTGACACAATCTATTTTTCTGTCACTTCACCTCGTGAGAAGAGTATGATAATAGTGTGCTCGACTGACTGGGTTAAAGTATCGCTGTCTGTGTTGTCGAGAGGTAAGTAGCAACCTTCTGTTGAAGCGATTAAAACGAATTCATTAGTCATTGACATTAAAATCCTGGGTAAATAACATAAAATAACATTTAAAAATACATCCAATTTACCAGGCAATCCCGTGTGTGTTAAACTCCAAGAATTGGGATGGTATACCAATATAAGGAAAACAGATTTTAATATTTGGTGCTGTCTTTCTTTCCTATAGATTTTGGCAATATTTTTCGTTTGACTGTATGCTTTTTGTACCATAAAGTAATGATTTTAAAAACTCAATGCAGATAACGTCTGAGAAAACATGAAGCTCAAACACAATTTATATAAATAAATTATGTTTCATATTCTTTTAAAGATAAAATTATACACTTACGTTTTATTGCTTCTTATTCTTTGTTGTCTATGTCAGTCGACAGGGTTAAAGTAGTCTTCAGAAAGTATTCATTTAAATTGATTTATTGCTTTAAAAAATTTAAACATTTCAAAATATTTGTTTAAATTTTCATTTATATTATTTAGTGCAAGTATAGATCTTAAGAATTTTAGATTTTCATCATATTATCTATTCCATAGATCAACGCAATTTTAAGTACTTTGGGTATGGTTATTAAAATATTCTTAACTTTTGCACTGTAGTGTATATTGCTTACTTAATAAATAATTAACATTTGCTACAAGTATGAATAGTTTTTTAATTTAGTCTTCCTTTTGTTTTCTCGAAAATGCCCAGTGTTAGGACAAAATTATTGTTAAATGATATACCAGGGCTGAATAGGACAGCCCTTTATGTTCAGTCTTTTTGGTTTGGAGAAAGACCTATTATTACTACAGTGAGAAAACTATTCAAAAGTTAATTCAAATAATAATGTAATAGTGTTTCTGTTGGCATTTTATTTAAGCATGCATAATGGGGAAAAAACAAACAAACATTCAGGCATTTTATATGAGAAACTAATTTAATTAAATTCATTACTGATGAAGCAGTAAAATGTTAGTTCATCTTTTAAATCTCTTTCTGGTATAAACCAGGGAATGACATGATTTACAGTTAGCTACTGTATTCTGTGAAGCTATTTGTATTTAGAATGACTATACCATCTCTATAGCTTTAAAAGAGAAAGCACAACTTTCGTCTGCTGTTTTAATGATCTCTGCCCAGTACATTAATTAAAACGGAGATGTTTGCAATCATGTCTGCCGTGGTGGAAATTTCTGCATATCGTGAAAGCCTGTTCAGCACATTGCTTTGCATCTGCATAATTTCAGAAGTGCGTTCATTTCCTGTTTGCATTAAGAAATAATTGTATTGCACCTTCTTTAACTAATGGATGTGACATACAAGTGCAATCCACATTTCTATCATGCTGCAACTTAACAAGCGTTGATTGTAAATGGGTCCAGCTGGGATTTCCGGGTCTGGTTTTGGAGGGCCGAAGGGCTTGGGATGCATTCATGCTTTCCATCACACTTCACCATGTAATTACACACAGGAAAAGCTTGTTTGATTGACTGACCCTACTAATTTCATATAGTTGAAGCAGGTGATAATTTGAGTAGACCCACAAATATGTGTATTAAAGTGTAAAGTTAAAAAAAAAAGAAAAAAATTGACAAATGGGGTATTATTATTACAATAATTATTATTATTATTGTTTCAAATGTTTCCAAATGCAAAAAAGTGTGCAACTTCATGGTGTTAGCAAAATAAAGTCATATTCAGACTGTTAATTACTTTGTAGCGATTGCATGGTCAGGGGGTTGTGGTGGGTACTGGGTTGGCTGTGAACCGAGTATCTTGGCAGTGAGGAAAACCTGAGTGTTTGTGGGGTGCCGTCCCTATAGTGTAAAGAAATGTACACTATATAATGTTGTGATGTTTGGGTTTGCATATTGGGTTATTATGGCATGGAAGTGATATCTACGGTAACCATGGGTGGTTTTGAGCATCTGTGCTTGGTGGCTCGGTGGCTAAAATTGTCTAACATCATTGGGGTCAAGGGGGGTTTTTAGTTCAGTAATCTCACAACAATACATAATACCATATCTTGTTTTTTTCTTTCTGTTATTGCTATTCTGTATTATGCAGTTATTTTTGGATTTTCAGTCTTCTTGATAGACATGTTTTCTGTTAATATACATACAGTCAGTGACATGTAGTAGCTTTGGGTCAGGCTAGACTCTTCCACCTAGCAAGTTTAAAACCCTCCCTAGATGAAGCATTGTGCATATTAAAATCAGTACTTGTATGATTATTTTGTAAGCGCGTAAATTCTCTGCATATATAAGAGTTTAAAATGTGTAGCAAATCAAGGCCTTGTATCCCGCCTTTGGATAACTATTCCCAGTACAATGTAAGTTATTTTCCAACAATATGGTCATGCTAATATTTTTTTTAGTATGATTGTGCCATTTGTTTTTATAGCTTTGAACCCCTGCTCTTCAAAGGATTTCTGATCATCATTGATCAGTATTAGGGAGGAAATTGGGGAAATAAAAATACATTTCTTGTAAATATATTGTTTATATATATATATATATATATATATTGCAAGAGTGTATGTCCTTCGTTTTTGGAGCTGTGCAGCTTTACTGCTTTTTCAGTAAAGCATGTTTAAATTGAAATGGCAAAGTAAAAATTAAATTGACTGAGACTGCATAACTCAGTAGTGGCTGAGAAACAATCAGAAATGGTTGCCGGCACAGATAACACTATGGGAAACCAAGGAGGTTGTCATAGAAGCATTTTGCTTTGTTGAGATCCTTTATGTTTTCCTCAAAACATACATGCCACCTTGGCACATTGTGACACATACTCACATAGCTGTATAGAGAGAGAAAAACGAAGATACATGGATACTCTTTTCTCTGCTCTGCCTCTTCAAACAAAGCTGACGACATGTTAGACAGTGCCGGATTTTATTCAGCCGCCCAAAGTGACCTTGCAAAAGTATTCCAGCTCCTGTTTCCAGCCAGGAGCTGGCCCTGTAGACGTTCATCTATGTACAAGATAGTTTAGCCAGACAGCAAGGGTTATGGGTGACCCTCAGAGCGACAGAGGATGAAGGCCAAAGGCCTGGTTCTAAGACTGGTGTAGTCATGGTGATAAGGTTGATGGTAGAAATGGGCTGTGAGTTTAAACAGTACATTGGAATTCCTTGTTCCCTGTTCCTTCTTTGTCTCATTGCCGATTTTCCTCTTTAGGGTTTTTCAAATAAGGTTGAAGACCTGAAGAAGTTATACTCAGCACATTGTAATATGATCTGAAGCCTTAGGGCACACATGGAATTTTGGAAAAATCGCAGGTGTCTAGCATGGTGAGAAACAGGGTAATAATAATAGATTCCTGTCTGGTGCGTGGCCAAAACGGACGGGAAAACTGAAGACAGGGTGTTATCTGGTTACTCACATTTTCCATTCCATTCCTTGCTGGTGCCAGCAGAGGGCGAGACAGAGTCACCTACTAAAAGCAATCTGGTCTGTCCAGTCATTTTGTGATTATAATCCTGAAGTAATGGCTTCAATCTAACCAGAGCATTTGCTGTAAATAAAATAAACAACATTAAAACAGTATCTGATTCCAGAGCACTATGCTATAGAAAATGTTTTTGGGATCAAATTAGACTTTCAGCTTGCCAAGCTAATACAAGAACTTTAACGGATACTGGTCATTTTGTTTTTACACTATTAGTAGGGAAAATCCAAAGTAGGATTTTTAACGGAATAGTTCTGTAACAGACACAAACAGAGACTGGCATAGCAATATTTCAATTACATTATTTCAATATTTTTAAGCAGCTTTAGAGCTTTAGGGAAACAGAAGAAGTTTGGTCATTGGTCAGGTTCGAGTGGGGATTAAAGTGGAACTGTGGGTTTACTGCTCTAGGTAGGGGTTACTTCAAGGATGTGCTTGATTGAGGGTTGTTTTGTGAGACCTAGATAATGTCCTCATGTAATGTAATGTATGGGATCACAGTTGGGAGGGCCATGAGTGACGGATTTGGCGACTTTTTCTCTGCCCGACTTGACTCACAGTAATTGACATTTCTTGTACTGGCCCATCAGATTTGAACACCAGCCAACCCCAGCCAACACACACACACACACACACACACACAAATATTCACACACACACACCACTTCAGTTTTATTATTAGTTAGCGCAAAGGCTCACGGGACCACTAATGTTCGTGTTTGTTAATTATGATTTAATTGTTGTTTTGTTAATGCTGTGTTGGTTAATTGGTAGGGTTGTGGTTTTAGTGATTGTTTGGTCCCAAAATAGTGATAAATGTTACTTAGATATGTGTTACCGTAAATTTGATGTGTGTATTGTGTAATGACGTTCTGTTAATTTTCTGTTCATTGTGTGGAAGATTGTTGTGAACGGAGATCTCGCGTCCTTGAGATTATACCCGCGAAGCTTGCCACAATAATATTTGTCTCATATACTCACATGTTGGGTCTTTAGTCATGGTTGTGCATTAATATTCGGCTGCAGATGGATGACTCAGTATAAGTAAAATTGTTCTTAGTGGTAATGATAACATGACAATTTCCATTTCTGGGTGATTTCCCATCTGAGAAAAAATCTGTATTGACTACTTAATGGGCCGTAAGCTCTAATATATAAACAATCCACAGTTTTATGTAAGAATTCATAAAATGTCTTACACAAAATGTAAATTGGCGGAACACTAAGAATGCTTCTGATTTTAAAGCTTCTCTAAAAATGATATTTGAGAAAAATGGTTGACAATGTTTAATGACTGAAGGACAGTGTGCGGTAAGGATGTGCTTTTATTTAATTTCTATGTGTTCAATGTGTCTAATGCTGCCCACTGTGTCATAAGCACTGTGCAGAGATATACTGAGAAGCCATGCCACCATTGTCATAGGAACTAATGGGCTAAGACTGAGTCAAGGAGGGTCTCCATGGTAACTATTATTGTGCAACTGCAACCCTAACCTTTTGAAAATAGAGAGAGCAGCAGTGATGATAGGCTCTGAGTCAGCTGTTGCCTCTCTAGAAGGAGGATGTCAGAAGAGGCTTGTCAAATCTGAATGGGGGGTGAACAGATTGGGTTGCTAGCGTACCCCAGCAATGCATTACATTGCATACATATTGCAGTGATATCCCAAACCTGTACTGTCAAGCACTGTGCCCGGAGATCCACAAAACCAGGTAGTTTTCTGATATTTACCCTGCAAACTGCCCACCTCATGGCGTAAATTCCGACCAAAATTGCCCTGTGTGTATTGTATCCTGTGTATCGTGTGTAACTGCTTTTCCAACCCTTCCCTGCCTGTTCTCCTCTTGAGCTTCTTTAAATCTGCTAGCAGCACCTGACAGTCCATCATGCATCATCTCCTACTCGCCCCTAGGGCCGCCGGTGTAATCACATGCCAAAAACACATGCCAAAAACACATTATGCTCGCAAGATTGAGGAGCTAATGGCCATTATCTTTGTGCAGCAGCACACCCCCAACACTTACCATGGGGGGAAGGGGGAAGAAAAATAAAAGGAGGAAGGAGTATATGGAGAGAAACAGTAAGAAAGAGTGCTGAGAAATTACGTGACAAAGGAGAGAGGTAGAGTGAGGTTAAGAGAACATAATGAAAGGGATAGAGAAAGGAGGGCCGTAGAAGAAACTAGCAGAGAAAAAGACAGAAAAACTGAAACAAATAAAAACAGAAAAAGTGCACTACACGTGATGAATATTCTCACATTTTTTCTTTAAACCAACACAGTGTGACCCACTGACTAATGCATTCTGTCCTAATACAAATTACAATTCAATTGCTTAGC
This sequence comes from Hiodon alosoides, assembly GCA_025775065.1. Lineage (NCBI taxonomy): Eukaryota > Metazoa > Chordata > Actinopteri > Hiodontiformes > Hiodontidae > Hiodon > Hiodon alosoides. The sequence continues at coordinate 3,044,780 of JAOYSI010000013.1, read as the reverse complement.
AAACACTAAGCCTGTCACCTTACCACCTACACCAACAGCTACCCGAATACCTGCTGCCCTAAAACCATATCTATTGCCAATGTTACTGTACAAGCTAACTCCTGATACCTCTTCACTGTTGCAGTATATACTACATACTTTTATATTTTTTTAATTCAGATAATGTTTACACGGCATTATTGTAATGTCATTAATATATCATCATGCTATAGTGAGTAGACTGTAGGTAAACTCGAGTATACCAGCAGGAACATTTTTATCATAGTGACGTAGTTATTGTTGTATGGAAATTAACAGGAAGGCAATACATATTTCATTTATTAATCAGCAGTGGGCTTTGGTATAAGCTATTTGATTATTTAAGATTTTTTAGATGTTACACCTGGCCACTAGAGAGCAGTATGGTAGTCAAGCAAGTACGCTTGGTTGACACTTACTTCTATGTTGCCAGTTGACCATGTATTTTAATGGTTGAATGCTGTGAGAGTAAGTCATGGTATACGTATAATACTGTACAACAGATTTCTGTCAATTTAATCTACATTGAATCACATTAGTCTCATCCCACATTGTCCAAAATAAAATTACTAAATGTTTCAGTCTTTTAAAACAGGTGCAACTATCCGTTCACACAAGTGTTCATAAAGTATGTTTCGGATACTGTTGACTGATGCAAAATGTCTCCTACCTCAGCCATTGAAAGTGGCATCCCTTACTAGGTCCCTCCACCTTGCTCGGCTGCTCCTTTTGGAGGGACTGCCTGATCTAAGTTTTTGGGTGGTACAATGCGCCGTCCTCTTAATCGAGTACACCGGGTTTAGTTTATTCAGAGGCTTCTTTTTTTTCCCCTCTTCTCCTGATTGGTGATTAGTGTACCACAGCAAAGGGGTTGAATACTTCATTTATTTACCTCATTCCTTTTGTTTTTGCATAGAAGGCATGGGTTATGTTTATTTGCGTATGACTGTTATCCAGCAGTAGGAAAGTAAAGTCTAGGCAGTCATTGACCCCTGAGGCCTATCAGCCGGTGTCAGTGGGGCCAGGGTCCAAGCTGCCAGAAAAGACTGATGTTCCTCTACTCAAGAACTAAATGACTCAACAGCTTAATTAGACTGCTGGTGGCCAAAATAGAGCACCAAGGGAATGCAGGATTATTCAAAGGGGGAGGACTGAAGTCAATGCATTGTTTATTTATTAGTTTACTTTTATTACTTAACCCATGTACAAGAACTGAAGCATTAAAAAAAAAAAATCTTCTTATGGCATATTGATCAGGAGGTACCAATCCTTGCTACAGAAAATCACTTATATGGGATCTTTGATTCTAATGTAATTCATAATATGTTTATACCCACTGACTGGAATTAAGCTGTATGTGCAGCCTTAATTGTTGTTTTTTAAAACTGATTCTCCCAACATGTCAATCTTGATACTTTAATTGATTTGTTGACAATAATAGCTTTCACCGACAGTGCCATTGCTGTGACGTCAGAAACAACAGAATCAAGATGGAGACAAGGTAAATCACTGACTCTCTTTTAGAAGCAATAAATAGTAAAAAAATTGAGATTTTTTCTTGCAGAATGAGGACTGGTTGGTTCAGGTATGAAATGAAGGCAAATATTTATTGATGTCCCCTGCAGAGAAATTACTGCAAAGAAGAGGACACAAGACAGCCAAGTAGAGCAGTGATATCAACGAAACACACAGGGTGCAGGACATGGGAGCGCTTAATTGTCCAAGAGTGCACCTCTTTTTAGGGCGGTGTATGCATGACCATTTGTTTAAATTTTTTGCTGATGTTTCAACACTGTTTTCTCTCTGCATGTTTTGGTGATGGTGCTGGTGGAAACTTGCTACCTCTTAGGGTAATAGAGTTTTAAGGAAGAGGAGCAACATAGAAGTGGAGGTGAGAGAGAAAGGAGGGACTTGTTCTCACTGCTTAATGGAAGGGAAATGGTTTTGGATAGAATTGGATTGTGAATAACATTAGGTTAAGATCAAAAAGCATCTGATCAATACCACAATGATAATTAGAAATGCAATCACCAGGTGAATCCAAAAAAATATAATATACAATGCACAAAATAATGTTTATTAGGAATCTTTATAACATGAACAAGCTGGAAATAATAAAGCTATCTAATGTCAGACGAAAGATAGATGTCATGTCAGAAGACATACTGCTGCTGCATAACGATCAACTGCTTGACAATGACTTTGCTCTACTATAACTTGAAATGAATAAACTGGTATCTCAAAAATGTCCCATTTACTTGCCATTTACTTGTTCAGTATGTCTGGCAGAACAATATAAAGATTTTATGTTTTGCAAAGAGCTAAAAACCAAAGCAAAATATCTAATCGGACGATATTTGTTGGAAGTGTCGGATGATTTTGTTACTATGACAGGAATCAGCTAGACCAATTGCATCAGGATCTGGGCTGATGGGGCTGCAAGTAGGATGTGCCGTATTTTGTCATTGTAGTATTCCACCGAGAGGGATCTGAACACATTGATTTTCACACCAAGACACATTGGCTGCTAAAGATATCAAACTAGAGCTTCACAGCATTCACAACCCAGTGGTATACATTGTTAACTTTAAGTTCAGAGCAACAGGCTCCAGGTGTTTTGCTGTCCTTTATGAGGAGATGAGTGCCAAGTACAAATCCTTAGTCATGCATACAGGTGAGATGGCTCCCTCAAGGCAGAATGCTCCCCTGCATCTTTAATCTCAATGAAACTGTATATAGGTTTTACTTGCTGAGTTGCTGAATGAAATGTAACTGACTACGCTGGCTTCCATTGCTTATATATTCAGTAAAATGAATACATTGAATCAAAGAATGCAAAGTGGGATAACACATTTTTTTCCCTCAGCATGAGAGAATTGACACCTTAAAAGATATAAAATGTGGAAAGTTTGCATCTGCACTGGAAATATGGAAATGTTCTAGCTCTTCCATTCTTTCCCTTAGGAAGAAAATGTTGACATTGATTAATTCAAGTCAAAAATTGCAACACACCTTTACTCACAAACTCATGCACCCTGTGCGTTTCTTTGTAACACACCTTTGGGTTACAACGCATATCGAAGGGAAACTGTCAACCTCTCATTCAAATTTAAATTGACATTTCACTCAGCTCTCTCATACCAAGCTTAATGAAATGTCCCGTGGAAGCATTTTATTGTGAATGATCTTGTGAATACAGCACTGTCTCTTCTGCAGCGATGAAAGTATTGGTCCTATTCAGTACAGTCTACATGAAACCAGATTTTCTGAAATGGTATCCATTAAAACAAAGTTCGGAGCCAGGATGAACATTGACCATGACATGTATGTGTATTTGTCGAAGATACCTCCCCGACCTTGACAGAATTGTTTCACATTGAATAAGTACACTGATAATAATTATAAATACACCTTTATGTGTACAAATACTTGTCTAATTTGGGGGTAAGGGGGTCTTAGAAGCAAAAAGGTTGAGAACCACCATTCAAGAATACAACATAATGCAAATGCACACAGGCAGTAAACTGCACCAGCTTTTTTTTTTCTATCCATTGAACTATTTTTGTTTGATCTCTTCTCTTAGTTCACAATCAAAAGTAATCTTGGTCTATTTCTAACAGTGTAATGCTTTTTTATTTATTTAACAATGATCATTACAGTGCCACTCTGCTATTTATGTACAACTAGGACAACTATCACTCTGAATATTGATTTAAGGAAAACACTTGCATAAAAAAGACACTTAAGAAATTTCCATTAATGTTGAGAACAAGGAATAAATTGAAACCACCTACTTAATTTATGAGAACAAATCCTTACACTGATGTATAAAGCTGTATCAATATCAAGCATCTTCAATATTTGAAGACATTTGTCATGGATTTACATTAAACGGTTATATGTACCTTATTAATTACCTCTTTTATGGCAGGGTTCTTAGATGAGTGGAAAACATTTTTAATTCAATTATTGATTAATACAAAAAATGTACATTTGCATAATACCACTTTTAAAATGTATTATTAGTTTACTTCATGAATGTATGTTTTAGTGTTGCCTCTTTTCTCTCATTTACTACTTGTAGAATCCTTTGTAATAAATTCTGTATTGGTACTGTAAAATGTTCCTAGCCCTGGTGATGCTATGTGAGATGTTGGCAAAGGGCCAGGTTTTCTTGCTCAAACTAATTGTCCATAACAACAAAAACGATATTATGTTTTATTCTCTCCTGCTGCCTTAATTTATCGCTATTTGGTCTTACAAGCGAGAAGCAATAAACTACAAGCCTTTTCTAATAAATCCTGGGAGGATGGAAAGTTGAAAAAGAGGAGGAAAAGAAGAGAGCTGGGGCTTGGGTGGCACTTGTGTAGGTACAGCTGGATCAGTTGAGCCCTGTTAGAGGAGTGAAACTGGGGGAGTAGGCTGGCCTGGGGCGAGTGGGGGTCCTGACCTCCATCAATCTCACTCAGAACTTAGTTAACAGCACCATAGGAGCCTGGTCCCCGGGGATAAGAGGCCACTGCTAGGGGGAGTAAGGGAGTGGGGTCCTGAATTGTTATTGTGTGGGGGCAGTGGCTGGGATAGGAGTCTCTCCTGACCCTCACCCCCAAAAAGAGACTCTGGTAAATGAGATAGGTAGGGGTGGAGCTGAGGTTTAATGGGATATTGCCTTGAGATTGAAATCAAGCTGGACTACCAGTAACAGCAGCATAGAAGAGTTTTGCTAACAGTACAGTTAGGGGCAGGTACTGAAAGAGAAAAAGATGAAGATGGATTTTTTCCGTGTCGGAATACACTGAAAAAAATGAATGGTGAGAAAGAGAAGGAAGGAAATAAGGATAGAGCATTAGGGAGAAAGATTAAGCGAAGGGGAGCAGGAAGGGGAGTGATGTAAACAAAGTGGCCACAATTAATAGAACATGGGAAAAACAGCACAGGTGTTAACACCATATGCTTACCCAGTAAGAGATTTTAAGAGAGTCCATTTAATCTCAGCAATAGCTCCAGTTTCCAGAAGTTTTTTTACAAATCTGTTAACATTGAAGAATATGACGCTGGTATACAGTACAGTCTCCAGAACATTTGCATATTTAGTTATTTTTGATTATTATAAGTTAATTCAAGGAAGGAATTCACCTTACGGCTATTGTTTTCAACAAATAATGTTTGCACTATGTACATTGGTCATTTTATTCTGAACATTTCTGGTAATCAGTCTTATAAAAGGCATCTTTAATCAGTTATTGTTTTTATTGGCATGGCATGAATAATGAAGTGTTGCAAACATGTAAGTAAAACGGAACCACTTCCTGCTTTGAACACTATATTCTTTCTAACTTATTAAAACACGTCTTTTTTATTTCTTAATATAACACAATAACCCATTTATAATTAAGGTCATGCTTTTCCATTTAGCAGCCACACAATTGGCACAAGTATTTTTTTGTCTGCAGGTCCTGATTAGGAGTGCCAGCGTTTCCGGGTAAATGCGAAACCTGCAGAACAAAAGAGAGGGAGAGGTGAGAGGGGAGGGGCGCACGAGGGAGGATAGCGGCTAAATTAAAAAATCAGTTTTCACAATGAAAATAAATAACCATGAAGAGGCACATTTACGCCTGGTCTTGGCTGACTCTCGCCTTGTTGATCCATTTTCTAGACTGGGCTCAGGGAGTGGAGGAACACTTTGTCTTAGGCTCCTGTAGAAAATTGAGCCCGCCATTGTTCTAAACATCCCAAAACTAATAAGACCAAGTGAAGCATATGTGCTTTTACAGACCTTGTTATTAATGTTCTATCGTTCTTTACAAATACAGATGCATGTACACACTTGCGAGAGCTCATTCAAAGTACGTTTGCTAACACATAAAATGGATGCTTCTGAGGGTCTCAAAAAAATGTCCTGTTGATGTTCCTTAATCCAATTTGAATGAGCTGATTATAGTAGAATTAGAAACATACATTGTAAAATGTTTGCAAGGCTTCATTCCAGACTTACGTAATACTTTAAAATTGATTTTTTTAAGCACATTTAAACAAATTTGTAATATCTTAATACAAGCACACAAATATAGCAAAAGTTTGTTGGACAGTTTGTTCTCATCATTCCTTGGGATGTTTTTGAGCTTTCACACTCAAGTCAAATCAAACAAACGATACTGGGAAACTGGGATACTGGAAATCTGCTACATTAATCCATTACATTAACATCCTGAATATACATTTATTTACATGTATTTACATATTTATTTTTTAATATATAAATTATTTGCCCCCTGTCAGATTTATGACCTAAACCTAAAATTAGATAAAAGGTGAGTGAATTCTCTGATGCAGAACATAATTAATTTGTTTCTTCCGTGATGGCAAGGCATCCAGGTCCCATCCAGGTCCCATGATACTACGATCACCATATCACCTTGCTTCACCAATGGAATGTGGTTCTTACTGTGGAATGCAGTGTTTGGTTTAGCTGTCAGCCAAAAAATTCCACTTTTACCCCATCTGTCCATAGAACATTTGTGTGTTTCTTAGTGAGCTGTGGTTTCCGCCTTGCTGCTCTGCCATTAATCAATTTTTTTGCCCAGTGTCTTTCGGATGGTCGACATGAATATTGAACTCAACCAAGGCCTGCAGATCCCTGGATGTTGTTCTAGGATTCTTTGTGACTACCATAATGTAGCAATAAAGCAGAATTTAGGATAAAAGGTAGTTGATTAAATATAACCAACAGAATGGCTAAGATGGTATTTGAACTGGGGATGGTGCTTAGACTGGGACAGTTTGGGAAATGGTGTCAACCAAGCCATGCCATTCTCAGATCTGACACGTCTATATTATATATGCTGAAACTTTGGAATTCTGTTTATATGTATAAATTTATCTCGATTTATTATTTTTGTTTTGTTCTACACTTTCCTCACTGATATAATATATCAATGTAGTTTCTATTATATCAAATAATTAAATTGATTCTGTATCATTTCTGAATTCTGCTATGCTTGATACCAATTTCTTTCAATTAGTATCTAATATTTTTTTATTACTAATTGTTCTAGTCACTTACTGGTGTAAAATTAATGTAGACAAAAAAAAAAACTCAAGTGGTTGATAATCAGCAACAAAGCAACAAGGGGGTTAAATATTTGATATACAGGCAGTACAGTAGCCTACATTGCTATAATTCTTATAATTGTTCGCTAAATTTGATGAGGTATTTCTCTCTTTGTTGAGAAAATTTCACTGGTATATAGGTTTTTGTTATATTTTATGTGATAATATTGGCTCCTGAGCTGCTCTTAAGTTGGTTATTTCTGGGTAAAACGATCAAATCACTCTCTTTTACTCTTTTGCTCTCTCTCTCTTTTGTGCTCTCTTTTTTGCTCTACCCTCATCAGATAATGCCTGTGATAAGCTCAAAACGAGGGACGTTCTAATCGTTGTCTGAGCTATCAATCAGGCCTGACAGGCCCACGCAACCTAAAAAAGAAGCTGGAACAATTCCCATTAAACCCCCCACCCACGCGCTTTGTTTTCCTTTCGAAAGACGAAAACAGACTGACAAGATGAAGGCATGGACATTAATCAAACCATTCTGTGGAACAACCTCTTCCTTCTGATAATAAATAAATTCTACTCCTCTCATTGGGCAGCTGGTCTGATTTGCTAACCACCCTGCCCCCACCATAACTACCACACACACAGAGACACAGGCATAATTTCCATCTGACTCCCATTTTAAAGAGTCCTCATATGCTTTCTTCCACTATTCCCTACTGCCCAGCAGTAAACAGATGTTAGGCAATGTGATCGGAGGGACCATGGCCACAGTGGCCCAAAAGGCCATAGTTGCCAGGGCAACTAGCCTAGACCCCATGCTGTCATAGCATTGCTTGTCTCACACAGTCATTGATTACCTCCATCTCCCCAAATGTTGATAAACAGCACACATTTCTAGCTTATCCCCCTTGCAACCAGGGGGGTTCGGTCCTCTTTCTGCAAACATTCACACATACATGCACACACACAATTACAAAAACTCTCTGCTCGTCCAAAAACACTAGAAAATGCTGAGAAACAGACCAATAAGCTGAGTGGAAAAACTACTAATTCTTAAACCAGCTATCCAATGGTCTCTCTACCCATTTTATGGCCTATAGAGAGGATGTATTCCACCCCAACATTTATATTCCCCACACAGTGCCTGAGGAGTGCTGTTGCCTTTTATATATCTGCAAATGACAAATTTTCACTGGGCCATTTTCATTGGTTTTGCCTAATAGCAGACTTAATCTGTAAGATTTTAACATTTACTGCCACTTCTATATACTTCCACATTCTCTTGTAGTCATAGACTATTTAGATTTTGACTCCTATGTTACAGGATACTCAAAAGCCTGCATTTTATGGAAAACTTTCCCAAGATCAGAGTATTGGAGGATTGGACTTTGCATAAAATGCGTAATATCAACACATGAATATTAACAACTCTTTGATAGCATTGGGCTATATTTGTGTGTTTGTTCTTCTTCTAGGAAAATAGAGAAGACAAATTAAGTATTAATGCTGTGCGTTAAGTCAGCACCGGGGGTGGTTTGTGACAGTCCAGGTGCATTCAGATCGGGAGTCAGGGAGTCTTTTCCAACAGCTGTCATAGTGGAATCATTATAAATAAAATATGAAATCTCACCCGGAGCCATTTCATCTCGATTTACTTCCCAGCCATTTAATTTTTTTTTTTTATCTGCCCTGCAGTAGGGACCAGATGTAGCCACTGGGGGCCTGGGTCTGTCCTGCTTCTCAAGTGCCAGCCTCTGTCTCAATTGTGCTATATGGCACTAAAGTAATTAACTATGAACTGCCGGCCATAGGTTTTTCAGCAACAAACAAATAGCGAGTGTATTGTAGTTTAGCCAAAAAATGTCGTGCCTCAAGACGTTTTCGTTTTTATAGCTTGAGCCCGCCAAGTATTGGAGGTAGAGTTATCAGTGAGAAGCTTTTAAATGAGTGCACTCATACCTGGTTTGCTATAAAAAGCACTAGCTCCCATTTATAATCTTTGCACAGGCCTTCATTTTAAAAAGGCATACACAATACTTGAACAATATTAGAGGGTCCACTTCTCAGATAGAAGTTAACCTCATTAGAGAACCTGTCAATTAAGTTCTCAGTCTTGGAATAATAATACAGGGTGGGCACTGGAAAATAGTTCTTATTCAAATATGAAATATAAATCATCACTAATTAGTTATTTTCTTCAAGAACCAAGAAATATCTGACCAGACATGCAAAATGTCATGGGACTGCAATTCTATAAAACCATGACACCCATGTCTCTTTTTTGATCAGAGACTTCTTAAGTATCACCCCTCTTTTGCCTCTGAACTACTGAGATTTCATCATGTACTAAAAAGGTGGTTTCCATGTGTAACTACTGCAAGTGAGTTGTGTTTGCTAGCTAGTCCTACAACTTGTTTTTCCCTTCCATGGATCTAGCGTTCGCTTTTTTTTTCTTTTGTTGCAAAGTCATTTAAAATTAGCCCAATATTTTTACATAAACCGTTTACATAAACCGCTATAATTATTTGTTTCATAGCATCCATGTTTGTGTTTTCCTATGTCCTCTTCAACCTGTGACAGTGATTACATGGTATATTTTGTATACCACTGTGTACGGTTTACAGTGGCATTCCAGAGGCTTCTGTGCCTGATGGCAGTAGCATCCCTCTCTTTGTGACAAGGAGAGTAGTGATCCCCTCGGAAGCCGGGAGGGGGCCTCAGACCTCAGGCAGTTAGTAACCAAGCTTCTGTTGGTCTCAGGCTCATCTCCTCTAGTTCTGGGCAGTTTGCCGGATGTGCCAACACAGCTGCTGATCTTCTAGATAGTACAGAATAGAGGCTCAACCCTCAGGTTGTGAACCTCATTTGGGACAGATTCGGGAGGGCTCAGATTGATCTGTTTGCCTCCTGAGAGACAATGCATTTCCCCCTCTGGTTCTTCATTAAAAAAGAGATACAGGGCATCTAGACATAGCCACATTTAAGGCTGAAACAATTAATCGAATAATAATAAAAAAAAAATGATTACAAAAAATCCTTCAGTATGCTATTAATATGGCAAAATATTGCAGAGCAGAGGGATATTTTTAACAAGGGTACTGGAAAGAAAAGGCCAAAGATATCTAAAGTGTGGGAGCATTTGAAGCTCAAAGCACTGTAAAACTTGCTTACCACGATGTGAGAACCACATCAGTGGTAACCACATCATTGCCTATGGGACTTACACAGGCATCCAACTTAGTAGTGCCTTGTTGCTTTTATAAAACAGTTAAAACATATAAAAACAATACGAATTAGAATATATATCCCAGAGAATATAGTCACAGTCATGTTAATAAAGGACTGATAAATTAAGCACTGTTCATGGGCAACACATACCTTTACCGTTAGCTAGCTAGCTATCTAAAAATCTCTTAGTAAATCTTTACTGCAGTTTGAACTTGATAATCCTTATAGGCACTGGCTTCTCACTACTGAAATGAATCACGTTCAACAAATTATGATAGCTTGATTAGACTAACATACATCCTGCCCGATTCCCCAGATTTAGTTAAATGGACTACTGAAATATTCCTGGTCTTTACAAAGCTAATTATTTTGTATTTAGGAAATGTGTAATGTTATTGTTTCACAAGAGGACATATAACTGCCAAATTCCAAGCTAGTTAGCGTAATTCTTGGGGATTTTTTGCTAGGATTCCATCACAACACGTTTAGAAGATCTGTTTAAATCAGCCCACTGGTGGATGTTACTTCGAAGAGCCGTGGGCATGGCCTTCCTCCAAATTAGGCATGGATAAAAAAGATGCTTCCTGATCTGTTAGAGAATTGGTTTTAATTAGATTCTTTAATTATGGTGAGCATTCTCTCTTAGCCTATATGGCCATTTGCGAAAACTTTTGTTGTGACCCTAATGTTTTGGCCATGTCTCAGATACATTTAAGATTTTTCAGCCCATGATGATTTCCTTGACTTTCACTGACAACTCCTAGGTCCGCATGCTGACAGACACCAATAGCAGACTCCAAAGCCCAACGCAAAGCCTAGACTAGACAGTCTTGACAGCTCTCATATACCTGCAAAACTGATTAGACGGAACACACCTGACTAGCCAATTCTTGCATGTTAAATAATTGCACACCACCTCGGCCCATAATGTTGTGTTGGATCATAAAGTGTTGGATCTTACGATGCTGGGTTGTTTTACTGAAATCTCCGAAGTGTGTGTATAAGAACGGAACAGAAAGTAACAAAAGTAATTGGCATCCACCATTGTTTATTCCATATTTAATAGAAATCAGACTTTGATTTAGTTTTTCCAACATAATATTGTAAATAAAACAAATGAAAATGGCATGGACAAAAATGATGTGACCCACAACCTAATATTTTGTTGCACAATCTTGAGGCAATCATTGCAATCAAACGTTTTCTGAAGCTCTCAATGAGACTTCAGCACCTATTAACAGGAAGTTTGGACCACTCTTCCTAAGCAAATTGCTCCAGCTGTCTCAGGTTTGATGGGTGCCTTCTCCAGACTGCAAGTTTCAGCTCTTTCCATAGCTGTTCGATAGGATTCAGATCAGGACTCAGAAGGCCACTTCAGAACAGTCTAATATTTTATTATTTTCCATTCTTGGGTGCTTTTAGCTGTTTGTTTTGGGTCATAATCCTGAGGATCCATGACCTGCGACTGAGAGCTTTCTGACACAGGGTAGTACGTTTCACTCCAGAATGCCTTGACAGTCTTGAGATTTCATTGCGCCCTGCACAGATTCAAGGCAACCTGTGCCAGGTGCTGCAAAGCATCCCCAAAACATAAACGAGTCTCCTCCATGTTACACTGTAGGTATGTTGTCCTTTTCTTTGAAAACTAAATTTTTTCGTCTGCTAACGTAGAGCTGATGTGACTTGCAAAAAAGCTCCAGTTTTGACCCATCTGTCCAAAGGTCATTCTCCCAGAAGGATTGTGGCTTATCAAAATGCATTTTAGCAAGTTCCAGTCTGGAAAAGTGGAGTCCTCCTGGGTCGTCTTCCATGGAGACCACTTTAGCTCAAAAACTTGTTTCTCTTTGGAAGTTAACCTTGGTTCTTTTTCTGCCATTCTCACTATCCTTCTGTTCAATCTGGGGTCGATTTTCCTCTTGCGCCGTCACCCAGGGAGGTTAGCTACAGTTTCATGGACCTTGAACTTCTTAATGATATTTGCTGTTTAACTGTTGTCACAGCAACATCATCCTGCTTGGAGATGGTCTTGTAGCCTTTACCTTTACCATGCTGGTCTATTATTTTCTTTGTGATCTCCTCAGACAACTCTCTCCTTTGCTTTCTCTGGTCCATGTTCAGTGTGGTGCACACAATGATAACAAATCGCTCAGTAACTACTTTTCACCATTTAAATAGGCTAAATGACTGATTCCAAGATTGGAGACATGTGTGATTCTAATTAAAATTGCACAGTTGTAGTGTTCAAGTCCCAATTAGAGATGTTCCACTCTGACACATTCAGGTCTTCTCCTTCAGTGTGTTGGATAATTATTTAATCAACACTAACACCTCCCTGGTAATCTCGGACATGCACTGTTGGTTCAGCTGGAAAAAACAAACACTTCCTGTATCCCCTTTTCCTGCATCTCAGCTGAAAAGCTGGTTTTAACCAGCGATAACCTGGTTCTGACCTGTTTTTTTTTGGGAACAACTCTGCTTTTCCAGTTGTGGCTTGTGGCGTATTCCTGTAAGCAAACAGAAAGTTTTCCACGCTATGCTGTACTGGCCATCCTGATGACTTATCTTTCTCTAAATTCTGTTTTAGATTCTGTATCAGTCGTTCTGCTGCTCCATTTGAAGCCGTATGATATGGGGCCGACTTGATGTGCTTCACACCATTAAACTGGAAGAATGTCTCCATCCCTTTTGACACCAGCTGCTCCCCATTTTCTGACACACATTCCTCCACTAACCCATAGGCAGAGAAAATTCCCCGGCGTGTCTCCACCGTGGCTGTGGCTGAAGTATTACTCATACACTTCACGTCCGGTCAGCGTGACTGCGCATCCATAACTACTAAGAACATGTGCTTTCCCTTTTGAGCAAAATTTATATGGATGCACTGCCAGGGCCTCTCAGGCCATTTCCAAGGATGCTGTGGTGCAAGATTTGGCATAAGTCTATTAGACTGACACACCTGGCATAACCAAATCACATCTTGTTTGTCTGAGACTAACTTGGGCCACCAAAAGGGGCTTTCATTTTAATTGTAGTTAGGTTAGATGTTAGCAAGTGTTTTACATCCTTCAAGAAAGATTTCAATTTGGCAATATCCTGATCCTTGCCTGGTTTCACAGCCAAATAGAGCTGCAAGTCATCTGCATAGTTGAAGAAATGTATCCTATGTTTACATATTGAAAAACTGTCACGAGGTGGGGGGCACCAGTGCAGGGATGAAACCAAGCGTAGCTCCCACACGGTCCGAGTCAAGGCCAGACACAGCTGGAAAGACAAGAATAATTACTCCCAACAATAAAACCTTTGTGACAGGGTTATAAAAAAAAAACAGAAACCAAGTTGAGAGGTGCAGGGCGAATGAAAACAAAGAATGAACAAAAGTGCACATGAGTTAGTGCACATGTGTTAAAAACATGGCAGCAATGGGATGTGTAGTTCAAACCACTGGACTATGAGCCTGAGACTTGAATTAGGTATGGAGCACTGTCATTAAAACTTTGTTCCCATCAAGGGCTATGTAATTGATCGTAATTTTCCTCACCTGATGGCTCCAATATATAAATAGAGACATGGTATTGGAAGAGCTAAGCTATAAGAAGAACTCCTGTTATTCATATTCCATAGGTTGAGGCACACCTTTGCCTGCAGGTTTATAACAGCGAGACTGAAGCTGGAATAGACAGACATTGAGATGTGTCAGTCTCCTCGGATCTGGCTCGTACATATGCTGTCTGATGTGAACTTTGTCCCTATAATAGAGAAGAGCAAGTTACAGGAAGGGAACAGTAAAACTGAACATTCTGTGTCACAAAAACAGTGAATACATCTATCCTGTTGCCCTAGTGTATATGGGCTAATTGTTAAATTTTGAAATAATAATTATAAAATACAAGGATGAAATACAACCATAGCAAGGATGCCGCTGACAAAATCATTGCAATAAATTATGAATGACTTAGCAACCACACATTTCCCTTGAAAAAATATCAAACTAACGTGAAATTTAATGTGCGTTATTAATATTTTAAAAGTTCAACATAAAAGTATTAAAAAAGAATAGGACATCAAATAATTTAACCTTGTTTACCTGTACCAATAAAATTGATTTGTTGTTAAGAGTTTTTTATATACCCAAACAAATACACAATAACTCTACACTAAATCTATAAATCAGTTTGCATGAACTATGTTTTACATATTGTAAACTGGGGTGGATTGCATTTTAATTCAATATTGGAAAGAACTACATACAAATGGTGTTCCTGGTTAATTTTATCATATACAAATTGGGGAATTGAGCAAACGCTGTACTTTTGTTTTTTACAGTAAAATCTGAAAAATGTTAATCCTGATTCTGGGGGGCCACAAGACAAGCATGTTTACAGCTCACTAAAAAAATCACAGAAATTATATCTGAAATGGGTCTGAAAATTACGTTTATCACCGGCTGGGGATAGCTGATAGAGCTAACAAAGAAAAAGCTCTTAGCTCCACTTAGGAAAGCTTCAGGTTGAGTCTGGATTAATCACAAAAAATGTTTACAGAGAGAGATGGTTACAGCAGAGTGTCATGGTCATAGTGAAATGCTCCATTCTTGGTCATGCACTTTACATAAACCTCATCTCCAATGACCATGGGCCCTTGGCAGCTTGAGCTTTGATGTAGTCGTCCCTAGGTCTGACCTAGGAAGAGAGCAGAAAGCGCTGAACAATACGTTAGCTTTTCTCTGATCACCTCCAATTCCCCTCCTGCCAAAGAAAGATCAAGCGGCGTCCTCATAGGTTGTCCTGTTAACATTTCAAATGGAGAAAGGTCAATTTCAAGTTTGGTTAGTCATGGCTCTCATTAACAGCCAAAAACACTATGACTCATGATTTTCCTGCAGATAAGAACAAAATCTCATTTTGTTTTCAATGCGCATTTTGCACGTTCAATCAAACCCAATGAACTTAGATGATAGGGACAGTGAAACTTTTGTTTGATAAGCATTCAGTGACCCTTTTAGCAGGTTGGTTATCGGTTGTGATACTTTGCTTAAGTTGGAATACCAGCTATAATTGAAAATATATTTTAAAAAAATAAATATATATATATATATATAATTTAGTCAGTCATTTTTAGTCAGACAGTCAGTTTATGTTGCCCCTGAGAAACCCTTTGTCCTATATATTGAACTAAGGTTTTGCCTATCCGTGCTTATGATAGTTCAGACAGTCTTCTGTATGTTTTTGCTACCTGATTTCTCCTCTTACCCCAACATATTTTTGGGACAGTCTTTTACCCAGTGGCCTATACGTCCACATTTAAGGCATTGATCTTTATTTACAGCAGGCACCTCCCCCAAGCTTCCTACATTTAGCTTTAGAATGTCCCTGACATCTACAATTTATACACATTATTTCAGCTCTAAGCTTACATCTTGCACATAGGGTGCCATAGTTACTGTTGGCGTTTCCCACCGCCATCTAGGGGAAACCCCTGTACTACTACAGTCCTGTTCGATACTATTAGCCCATGACAAACGCTGCGCATGTTGTCATAAGTGCACTGCATGCCGTTTAGGATTTTTAGAACTGGGGAAGTAATTCAACTAAGCAACATATCCAAAAAGGAGCGGTTATCTTCCCCAGGGTTGTCAGCCCCACTATTCTCCCGATACAATTAAAATTTCTCTTTCGCATTCTCATGAAAAGACTAACTTCTCTTCTGATATCTATCCACATACAGACCATTCAGCTTGTAACCAGCACCTAGAGCTTCTTTTACAAGCGCTATAAATCAGACAAGCTCAGTTTTCATTGCTGCCGGAGTCGGAAAGGCACCTTTTCCCATTCATCTGTCTTGCTTATATAGAACTTTGCTTTGCACACAGTAAAAATGTCATATGCATGCAATTGGGACACTTATTCCCATTCAATCAATTTTTGCCAGAATGGAGTGTTTGGCAAATCATGTTTTAACATTGGCATAGTAGATAACAAATTTTGCATATCAGTAGTGCTCATAGGTGTATACTTACTTTGTGATTGCTGCAGAGAGGGCACCTCGACAGGCAGACCTGCCTCAACTTTTTTCTGCTCAGTTTTATTCAGCAGTTCTAGATACACCCTTAATGCATAAGTTGAAGGATTTGAAACCTCCCTATTTTTCTGCATTTTCTCTTTTTTCCAATCCTTATTGCTGATTCTCCAAACTCATAACCTTCCTTTTCAAACTTTCTGTCTCTGCTTTCTGTTGTCTACACTGCAACACTACACCATCCATGCTATGGATCCAATACCCAAAAGGACACAGCTCCTTTACCATCGTGACTGTAAACTTTACAATTCACTTCTATACTATAGTCGACTTATACTATACGTAATCAGTAAAGATCTAACCATAAATGTGTACTCTACCATACGTCGGGTCTCCCACATCAACAAACCATCACAAGTTTTACGTTTATAAAACCTATGCCCAGGTCACTTCCACACAGCAGCAGATAGGAGAAAAAAAATATTGAGAGGGGTCTATAAAAAATGACTCACCTCTTTTGGAGTTTCTTGTTCCTGCACTGATACTGGATGAGTTTTTTTCGGCTCTCGTCCGCTGCCACCACAGTTACTGTAGGGTTTTGATACCGGTATAGTTGTGAAGATAGAGATCACACGACAACAGATGAAATAAACCGAAGTTTATACAGCCGGGAAGTTGGACGCTGGATCTCAACAGATGGTTTACACACACTAAATGGAGGAGCTCTCCTCCCTTAATGTCCTTTTATGTACATAGCTTAACCTAACCATCGCCTTAACCTAAACATTCCCATATCCCGAGCCTAGCACATCATTGGCCAAAGTATAAATAATGGCCTTCCATTCAGGAAATATATGGATTTAATTTAAACACACCAGTTTCTATGCCATACAGGAACCATCCCTTCAAAGCTACAATACATGTCCTCCAGAACATACTTCCACAGAGCCGTAGGTACGCAAGACCAAGATGATTAAACTATGAAGAAGAGTGGCCTCCAACTTGGACCTTTGAGGGCTTCAATCCTGCAGCATTTCCAGTTGACTTCCTATTAGCAACTGATTTTCAACTGGATGAGATTTCCTTTCTAAGTAATGACTTAAAATGACAAAAAACAGCATATTGTTCTTCTCGAGGACTATGATTGGCCACCCCTGATATAGAAATCACACCCCAATCCAAATCAGCTCCCTAAACACTCCATCTACATACTAGTCCTACATTTTGCAAGTTCGCCCAAACCACCGCCATTTAAGGGCGTCCCAATATCTAGAGAATTAATACGCTCAAGGGGAGACAGTTCAGCCTTCCACTGAACCCTTAAATTTACATTACATTTTAGTCATTTAGCAGAAGCTCTTTTCCAGAGCAACGTACAAAAGTGCTGTAGTTTAGGGGTTCATGTACAATAACAGATACTGAGCTACAATGCCCTACTGCAAGAATGTACAAAGACTAGTGCTAGCATAAATATAGCTGTCAGTTCCCGTGGGGAGATTCAAGACCGTGGTTTTTGTTGGAATAGGAAAGTTATCAGTTTCCTCTTGAAGCCAGGAATTCCCAGAATTCCAAGTCAAAGACGGGCACAAATGGCCGACTAAAATTAAGGTGGGTCAATCATAAAAAACAAACAAATTGGATAATAGTCTCAATTTAGTTCTCATTTAGCTATGGAACGGCAGTCTTACAATTTCAAGATTTTAATTTGTTAGAGTGATAGCACCAAGTTCGGGGCACACTTGGTGCCATTTCAGCCATAACATTATGACCACCTGCCTAATATTGTGTAGGTCCCCCTTTTGCCTCCAAAACAGCCCTGATCCGTCGAGGTATGGTCTCCACTAGACCTCTGAGGGTGTACTGTGGTATCTGGCACCAAGACATTAGCAGGAGATCCTTTAAGTCCTGCAAGTTGCGAAGTGGGGCCTCCATGGATCGGACTCATTTCTCCAGCACATCCCACAGATACTCGACTGGATTGAGATCTGGGGAATTTGGAGGCCAAGTCAACACCTTGAACTCGTTGTGTTCCTCAAACCAATCCGTTACCATTTTTGCTTTGTAGCAGGGCGCATTACCCTGCTGAAAGAGGCCAATGTCATCAGGGAAAACCATTGCCATGAAAGGGTGTACATGGTCTGCAACAACGCTTAGGTAGGTGGTACGTGTCAAAGTAGGTTTCCCAGCCAAACATTGCCCAAAGCATCACACTGCCTCTGCCGTCTTGCCTTCTTCCGATAGTGCATCCTGGTGCCATGTGTTCTCCAGGTAAGCAACGCAAAAGCACCTGGCCATCCATGTGATGTAAAAGAAACCATGATTCATCAGACCAGGCAACCTTCTTCCATTGATCCGTGGTCCAGTTCTGATGCTCACGTGCCCATTGTAGGTGCTTTCGGCTGTGGCCAGGTGTCAGCATGGGCACCCTGACTGGTCTGTGGCTACACAACCACAGACGCAACAAACGGCGATGCACTGCGTGTTCTGACACCTTTCTATATAACTTTTACAGCAATTTGAGCTACAGTAGCTCGTCTGTTGGATCAGACTACACGGGCCAGCCTTTGCTCCCCAAGTGCAATGAGCCTTGGCCGCCCATGACCCTGTCGCCGGTTCACCGCTTTTTCTTCCTTGCACCACTTTTGATAGATACTGACCACTGCAGACCACAAGAGCTGCAGTTTTGGAGATGCTCTGACCCAGTCATCTAGTAGTCATCTGATATTAACTCAAGACACACAGCTAAAGAAATCATAACATTCCAATCCAATAATAAATAAAAAAAACCCCACATACGTTCAATAAAGGGAAAAGACTGTTCACCTACCTGTGGTAATAAGAATCAGCCAAACATACAGAGTGTGGCACTCACCCCTTAGCTAATATTTTTAACAAATTATTTACCTACAGGCAGAATGTAGACCCCAGGGTATCTTACCTGTATCTTCTCCCCACAAATAAACCAAAAAAGTGTTTTAAACAATTGACTAACAAAACATAGAACAAGGAACACTTCAAAACAAACACCTCTCTTAGTTCTCAAATCAAACGCACCATGAAGTCCTGTTTTTTAATGGCCGCGCAGAAAAAACGGCTGATGAGTTGATTGGATGATCAGAAGGCGGAAACAGGTGGACAAATGAAGAATAACATTGTGTTGGACCAATCGTGGGGGACCTGAATTGTGAGGGATAGGGAGAGCAAAACACAGGACACAAAGAACACAAAGTATACACTCTAAAGTGTGGGGACGTAACAGTTCACTTGCTGCCTAATATATCCCACCCACTGACAGGTGTCATGATAAGGAGATTACCAGTGTTATTCACTTCACCTGTCAGTGGTCATAATGTTATGGCTGATCGGTGTATATCCCCTATTCCCTCGCTTCACCAGCGAGTGGCCCTTTTCTATTGCGTCGTTATCCTTTCTATCAACTATCACTAAAAATTAAGGCAGAGTGATTAAGGAGGAGTTGTTTCCGATAGGGAGACAGTTTCTTCCCACTGTTTGTCTAGCATGAGAAAAACAAACACAAGAAAAAAACTAGAAGACGCGGATTTTGTTATTTAAAATGTAATTTAATCGTAAATTAGGATTTTGATTTTTTAAAAGCTAAGAAATTAAAGCTATGATTAATTCATAGGGAGCATGACAGTACAATCAAATAAAAGATACAGTTTACCCTATTATTTTATTAGAAAAAAATTAAAAAGGAACTAATATTCATAAAACAAATCTATTGCTGACTGCACCTTGAACAGCCAGATGGTCAGGTGGAAGTAAAGCGTCAATCTAAATCCATCCGTCTCTGAAATCAGGTCTCATCAAATAAAGCTGTAGACTTCAATTCGCCGAAAATTATTGTTTTTTCTTCAACATTTCATCAAGACAGTCAAAAACGAGCGACTGAACAAAAAAGCTAGTTACTCAAGGTTAACACTGCAATTTATTCTCCCAAGATAGAGCAGCTTGTTTGTCCTTCATCAAACAAACATTTTATTTTCTAACGGCACTGAATTCATCAGGCATTTATGTCTTCACCCCCTTCCTTCATCTATTCATAAATGGAGCAGGTGGGGGCAGGATGCCTTCTCTGTGATGGGGTGGGACTAAAATGCCGGTTCTATGCGTAAATTCCATCATCCTCCCTGGATTCAGTGTGGGCCTCCGTCTTCACTGAGAGCTGGGGCTTCCTCCGCAGTCGCTTGGCTTCGTTCTGCAGTTTCTGCCGGATGTAGCCCTTGATCTCAGCATCCGTCTTCCCAGGAAAGAAATACTGCACCGTTCCTGCAAACATGTTTATACAAAACCTTTAGCACTGCTTACAACAAATTCCTATTTCCTTTCATTTAAGAGGCATGCCTTTGTTCATATAAGAAAACTTTGGTTCTTATATTATTTGTTCAAAATAGTGGAATCTTGAAGACTTAGGTTTGTACAGAACAAAATAAACACAACATTTATTAAACATGCATGTCGAAGACTGAAAATTATACAAACAGGTGTTGTACCCTGATTGACTTGAATTGAATTTTTATTTTTCTGTAGTATGAAAGTCAGGTGGCGTGTACGTCATACTTTTTAAATCGGCTTCTTCACTAACATCATATTTTGGACAATATCCTGTTCAGAAATGGCTAGAAACTAATTACAGACTAGCTAATTCAATTGTCTAACTAATTCTGGTCTCATCCTTGAATAAGGGAATCCAGAAGGTACCATGCATGCTTACTGGGTGAATTGTTCTATCAATGGAACGTAGGGAAATCCTGGCCAGGGTTGTCTGTTAACTCAATAGACCCCACTATATGAGCAAGTTTACAAAAACAATGAAAGAGTTAAAAACAAGCATTTGCTCTGCTCTAAAGATTATAACTTATCAGACACTCCTTCAATTTGACATGACATAGCTTCAATTTCTACACATTATCCATTTATATAGAAGCATTTGAAATACATTATCTGGGTTAAGGGTAGAAAACCAACAAAGATTTGAACCAGCAACCTTCTGCTTATAAGACTTAACCACTACACCACAATGCTGTCAATATACACTAAAACTAAACTGAACTAAAATCGATTCAAAACAAACTATAATGTAGTTGTGATATTCTGCACAAAAAAGAGCTGTCGTTGTTAGATTCAGCAGTAAGTTACTGTTCCATGAAACGTTATTCTATGAAACAAAAAAAATGTTGACGCAATAGATATAAACGTCAAGCAGTTTAGATGTATGGGAAGTGTTGGAAGTGAGGCCATTTGAAAACAGTTTAAACCAAAAAGGCCATGTAATGAGCTGCATACTCAGAATGGCCTGGACTTCATCAGCCGGCAGGGCGGGCTTAGGATGGCCCCTTCTGTTGTATACGATGCCAGAGATGGAATGTGAGGCCAAACATTCTCTTTCATAGAGCCCGCGCAGCAGGTCATTGGTCAGTTTCTGGGCCGTGGTGCCAGTGTTGCAGCGGTCCAACAGCTGGGGGGTAATGAACTGAAGACAAAACCAGACAAGCAGTTTGAAGCCCCACTTTAGACAGAATAAAACTCAAAATAAAAAGAAAACGTCAGTTGGCAATAGTACTAAAACATAACGTGATTTTGGTGTGTACTGAAAAACTGCCACAACAAACCATGATTCTGTCAACAAAAATATAGCTATAAAGGAAAATGATTCCCCAGAAGCCTCTTTCAACATCCCATAATAACAGGACAAACATGTATGCAAACATAAATTCTAACCGCAATGTCATAAGATCTGAAAAAATCTATTAATCAAAGCAGCTTTCACATCTACGCTTGTTAGCATAAAGATAAGGAAGCCTGGATGATTTAACCCTTTTTATTTTTAAACACTGAGACATAAACCTGCTAGCTAACGTGTGTTAATTTTTGTGCAAGCCACTTCTAAGAAGCAAGTGCATTTTAGTGTAGCTATACTAAATGGATGCAGACAGACATGATTAGCTAACAAGCTAGATAAATAAATTTGGACTAAGCTAGCTAGTTAATTAAGGTCATGTAAACTGTGAGAATAATACCTGTTAGGCAGCTAACACAATAGCTAATGAACAATTCCACATGTGCAGGAAAGTTTATTTTTGTGCAGCTAAATTACAGCGAGACAAGCTTATTTTGTAAGCTATCGAAATGTCATGTTAGGAATTTAATTAGCTATTAAACTAACATCACCTTTGGCCCATATACTTATTGTAGCTAGAAAGCTAACATTTGCATGTTGTTATAAGTATTAAATCTTTTTTCCCCACCCCCCGCCAAAACCATGCCCATGAAATTTTCTGGGGGGAAATCCTGATGTTTATGTACATTGCAACTTAATGAAATATCATATAATTATCCATGACTGGGGCTTTAATCGGTGATCTCCTAAATCAGGAGTATAGACCCAGCAATTCCAACGAACAGCTCTAGACCCAGAACTCACTACTCTTACCTCAGAAAACAGTCCATCCCTCTTGGAATCTTCGTTTAGCTCCAGCTGGTGGCCTCTGGACAGGGCATTCTGTTTTACCCACTTCCCATTCAGCAAAACTGGCATCAGGGTACCTCCCTCCACGGCCACACTCGAAATGCTGGGAGATGGAGCCTTGCTGTCGCTACTTGACCACATCTGGGTCCTGTCAATCAGGGCCTCTAAATTTCTGGATAGCTTTCCACAGGCTGTAATTAAAATCATTATTTGAATTAGAAATTCTCACCTGGTGACTCCAGGTATGAATTAAGATTCTGTTGTACTAATGATATGTAGCTTGAAACCCTGCATACATATCAGACTGTGAGGACTAGTTGTTTCTCTAAAAGTTATTTTATGCTGTAGACCTCAACTGCAGTGTTGAGGCCTATCCCTGTTTAACAGATTATTCAAATTTCTGATTGTTACTGGGAGAGCACAGCAGAGACGTACAATTGCCAGGGTGGGGTTGGTGAAATAGGTAGGGATTTCTTGGTTGCTAACCAGTGTCTCCTGCTGGCTACCCCAATTCCAAAATGGTGAGAAAACACTAATATAATTCAAAATATATGGGGGGAAAGAAAAACCAAAAAAAACAAAACGATTAGAGGTAGAGGTTAAACAAAAAGCTGCAGACCCTGAGACCTGCAATGATTTTTTTTTTTACTTCTCTAATAAAATATTAGAGGGCTTAACACCTTTATTTAACTCATTTAAGCCATTGAAAATTACCTCAGAATACCAAGGAGACTTGGTAAATGCAGCGGTGACTGTAGCCATCTGGCACCAGAACCCAACCACTCACCTGTAAGGCACCGAATTTGCTCCTTCAAGCTTTCCATATCCCTCTGCATGCACAGCACCATGGTGATGAGTTCGGCCTTTGAGCGAGACTGTAGGTAATCCAACTCCTGCAATTTCAATGATGCATTGACCTAATTTATATTTTTCCAGGAAAGAAGATCACACTCCAGCTCTTAAAGCAGATGAGCAATGATTACCTTACCTTGGGTGCGAAGTCGCTGTCTGTGAAGTGTTCTGCTGTGGGATTGTCAAACTCAAATGCCTGCTGGTGACAAAGCAGAGGGAGCTGAGCCCTTTTCAAATCAAATGTCAATCCACCAATTCTTTCTTTCTTTCAGAGATCTGAAAACTATACTCAATCTAGTTGTTACTGTATTAGAAGCTTGATTGCAGGCCTGAAGTTATAATGGGACTTAATAGTAATAGAAATTGTGGGATTTAGAGCAGATGACCACAATAATTTCACAGGCTGTAGCACCAACCTTTACCTAAGATTTCATTAAAACAAGCACTTCAAATATACACATCTTGATTTGATTTGTTTCGGGTGGGGCACAATTATTATTAAAAAGTGGGTGTTGATTACATACTGTATGCTGAAATAAAAATATATTTAAGACAACAAACGTTGCTGACATACTGTTTATATTGTCAGTTGAGATATTGTAATTACAATATTATAATTAGCCACGGTTGCCTAAAATTGTTAAATCGGATGATTTATCAAAACTCAGCCACTATAATATTTTATTTTAAAACATTACTGACTTTAAGCCTGTTTTCATTTAAAAACCTTCAGCTTTGTACACTTTACTCTCTTCATACACTTTACTTAAACAACACCAAATAACACTGAAACTACCTTTCCACTACCTGTCTGTCCATTCAGGTACCTCAAATGATCCAGATTAAGTTTAATTGGTCTATATTTTCAGCACACTGAACGCTTTTTTGTAATGTAGACATTTTGTATAAGCGCATCTGTAACATATATGACATTTAAATTCATTTGTATGAGTAAAGTAGAAGCAGAAACAAAGAAAACGTTTAAATAGGTTTTTTTTTTAAAGTTTTTTTTAATTGCACACTGTATAAAGCCAACGATAGCTGTCCTTACTGTTGAAGTCCTCGTAATTTTTATGTTTTGACGTATCTACTATTTTAAATAGTTCCTATTGTCTCTCTACATGTGTTACGCCGTGTCGGTCTCCACAGGTACCATACATGAATTGAGTCAACCATGGCTGCCCTGCTTTACACTTTAGCCAGCTATCTACTCTAGCATGATGGCATATTTGCCGTTTCTGAATTGGATTATGGAAGCAAATGTGTACAAAAATTTACAACAAATGATTAATAACGCAATTCGGGCACATGATAATAGACGCCGAACATGAGCATACAATTAGCTAACTAGAGCCCCCCCAAAAAAGTTCATTAAAAAAATAATAAAAATACTATAATAATCCCTGACCCTCATTTTCAATTTCTGGAGGCCGGCAGCGGATGATAAATTCTCGTCTGCTTTCTCTTTGGCAGGGTGCATTTGTTTTCTTCTTTTCTGTAAAACGTGCTGTAAAACAGCAACAGAAATAACCAGATTTGAATAAACAACATTACATACACCTAAGACTTTGCTGAGTAATATTCTTACGTCGATTTCGTCCTGTTTTTGATCTTCTTCTCCTTCGTCATAATCGTGATCAAGAATTCGCTTAGCTTTTGTTTTCCTTCTCATTTCTCTCCCATTATTTTATTTGCGCGCAGGAAAACGAGGTACTTCTTTAGCATATTGCACGGTTACGCTAACATAAATACATTTTCACGTTTTACTGAAGAGGACACAAAATATATTAGGCTTGTTTGTCCTACTTCAGCGCTCCATGTAAAGACAAATCTTCAGCGGTTCCCATACCGAGAAATTACAGAGAACTGATTTTGAACAAAATGCACCGTGCCGTAACGTGGCAGATGCTTGTCCTTCACACAATTAAAGCTATGTTGCTTTAAGAAAGGGGGAATTTAAGGCCGTATTGCAGACACGTTCATCACACATTCTCTATATAAAGTTTTATTAGATTGTATTTTAAAATAATAGATTTCCTCACGTAATTGTGAAGCCTTTTCAGTTTTTTGTAATACGTGTCTGTGCATTGAGAAACTTAGATTCGTCACTGATTTGAATTTACTAAATGGTAGACACAAAAGAAAGATAGAAACCAGCATGCTTCAGTTGATAAAGGAATATAGAGGTATTAGTGTCGGGGGGGGCTTGGTGTAAAATTGTGGGAAAGTTAAATTAAGGAGATAACACCATAAATTCTTACAACTTTTATTAAAGCTTCCCTTCACTTAATTAGATTTTGTCATGTCTTTGATTTTGTTTCTTAAAAAGAATTGATTTGTATTTGAAAAATCTACATGTTTACACAGAAAGTTACTCATATTTTGATGTATTTAAATATACAGGTAACTGGTAAAATAAGAAATACTTAATGGCCTATATTTAGAGGGTGAGGGGAATCTACATAGTACATTTTATTTTATTTTTAATTTTTTCGTTTTAATCTTGGAAGTAAAGGGAAACACCCTAGCCTTCTATGGATACAAAGCTGGTCCAAGTAATTGAGGTAACATTTGGATCAGCTTTATAAGTTTATATCGGGGCTTGACTGCACAACCTCCCAGTCTTGGATTCAGAGCTGGGACTCGGACGCGCTAAGAATTTTGGGCCCTGTGAAGAAAATGCAGTTTGCGCCCCACCTGGAAAGTCACAGCCTCGGGTAATCACTAATGAACTGTTCACACCACATTTAAACAAGTAATAATAATCTGTGATATGTGAAACCCTCCTTTCTAAACATACTGTAGCTAATTACTTTGTTGAAATTAGGTTTGCTTGGAGTACCATGCTTAACAGAACATTATTTTCTTCATGTTTATTTAAGTATTTGTCATTCAAAGTATAAGACAAATAAAATAAAATAAACATCTTAGTGTTCTACCCCTTAAAATGCTTACTATACTGTATAATAAAAGATAAGTGAACATGAATATGAGTCATGTTTTATTTGCAGAAACAAGACGACAAAAAAGTAACCCTATACATTGCAATATGTACAATTTGTGTACCAAGCCCACAGTGTAGTGGTTCAAAAGCATGTAGGCCACAAAGCAAAATAATTAACTGTACAAAGGTGAAAAAAGTTAGGCATTAGGATAATATGCAGTGACTGAAATGTGAAGTTAGTCTAACTTCAAACTTTGATGCATCTTAGGGTACTGATGCTAACACCCGAGTTTATTCCCCAGTTAATGCCCACTGTCTTCTTGTTAGCAAAATCATTGATAAGATCTTTAAAGCAAAAAAAAAAAAAAAACCTAATTGGCTTTCAATGGAGAGAAGTGCAAGTGCAGAAATTCAGTCTATCCTGAGACATTGTTGATTTTAGGTAGTTTTTCACCAGTTTCAACTTGCTGAAAGCCCGTTCACCCCCAGCAACAGTCACAGGCAGAAAAATACAGAACATCTTCAATCCAATACAAATTTCTCCAAAAATACTAAAATATGTAGCTGCATCTTATAGATGGCATTAAGTAGAATCAGGTTTTGGTTCTCAATACACTGTAGGACTTTTACCCACACAGTGAGAAGGACAACTGCATCAAAGGTCTTGAAATAATTCCTCAGACCATTTGCCTCAGACTTGGCTTCACTTGTCATATTGGATGTGGCTAAGATACATTCTAGTGCCACAATGATTGAGGGTAAGTTAGTTGCCACAACTCGAACAGCAGCAATGCAGGCACCCCATAGGGTGTCAGAGAGATGATGAAGAGAGCATGCTGTTTTTCCCTTCAAGATCACCCATCGCTCTGGACTAGCACTGAAGAGATTGTAGAGACGATTAACATTGCCAAAAAACGTTGAGACCTCGCAACACGACTCAGCTGCATATACACCCACCAGATTGAGGTTACGGGAAACACAGGGGGAGTATGTAGCAAGTGGATTGGCTTTTAAAATCTGAGCTTTTCACTCCTTTCACCTTTCCTGACATATTGGCTGCATTATCATCACCCTGTCCTCTACAGTCCTCTAATGGTATGTCACTGTCTTGCAATGCTGCTTGAATAATTTCTGAAATGTCCCTGCCCATCTTTTTGTGAAAGAATTGAATGAACCTCTCAGTTATCTCCCAAACACCACTGTCTTTGTCTTGATGTGCTTATCTTACCAATAGTACATTCTGTTCAGTGTGAGATATGTCTGGTGTTGGGTCACATATCATTGAGTAATAGACTGCATCTTCTCTTTCTGCCAGGATAGTGTTTAGCACTCTTTTGCCACAGAGCTCAATTAATTTGTTCTGTGTCTCACCACTGAGATAATGAGTTATCCACGACCCATTCTTCTTTTCCCTTATTTTTTCTAAGTGCTGGTGTAAAAGGGGATCCTAATGTGACAGCAACTCAATAGTGCCCAGAAAATTGCCCTTATGGACAACATCTAAATTAGAGGTTTTGCCTCTTTCTTGAAGCCAAACGAAGGGTCACAAAAGCCTCTCTAAAATAATTTTATTCTTCTCTTCTTTTGTCTGCAGTTGTTTTTGAAGGTGACCATCAACTCCAGTTGCTGCCAATAATGAGTGCTAAAGGCTTTCCCATTTCACATAACACTGCTTATGGGGCGTGTGTGTCTGATGTCCTGCTAGTTTTCCGTACATTCTTTGCCATTTGATGTTCTCTAACATAAAATCATCCTTGCTGTTCACTGCACTTTTGAATGGCTTTGTCTGCTCATGAGAGAACAGAAGGGATGCAGTACAGAGCTTCTGTACTATGACTATAAATAAGCCAATCTCTTCTAGTTTTCGCATGCCCATTGGCTGACTTTGCATATTAAAGATAATTTGGGAACGGTTTTCCTTCCATATCTTTGGGTGCCATTTTGGTTTTGTCTGTTCTTTCTGCACCTGTGTTAGCTAGTCTGCAAACAATTGTGTCTCTCTGCTGATTAGTGAGCTTCTCATAGTCCTGGGTCCTCGGGTAAATACATTTCTGCATTGCCCTCACAATTTCCCTTTCCTCTTCTGTCCTATGTCCAATTTGGATGTTCATGCGTTCAACTTCATACACACAGAAAACAGGAACCTGTTTTTTCTACCATATTAAAACCAAATGAAAAGTTGACGGACGAGTGTTTCTAAAATTCAAGCTTCATTTCCAGCCCTGCATATGAAATTGTACCTAAGATGCAGATTAATTTATGATACTGATTAATCCATGTTATACAATGAAAATATGCACCAAGCTAGATTCCTGACTGACTGCCTTCTAAACAGCAAAAAACATTCTTAAACTGTGTCAGGTTGTGCTGTTGTGCTCACCTTTCTTTTCAAAGAAATGAATTAACAGTTGTTTTCCCTCAGTTTGCTTTCTTTCTCTTTCCTTTCTTTCTTTTCTTTTTTGGTACCCTGATTTCCCTTTCTGGGGGAAATACATTACTAGTAGCTAGCAGTCACTCAGCTCGATTAGCTAGGTTTAGAGACGAATCCTAGTGCAGGGGTTGACTAAACCAATAGGTGCCTTTTGTAAGGGGTGAGAGTGGCCTCAGTGAGCCTCTTTTTTTTGGGATACATAGTTCAGTCACTCAACCGATTTATTCAGCCAATTTAAGTAAGTTACGACACAAATTACTAAAAACAAATTATTCCAAGCATTTCGAGGGCCCCCCCCATTGGGGCCCTGGGTAGTCAGTACCACTCCCCGCCCCCCCACCCCACTTTGACGCCCCTGCCTGGACTTACAAGGCCAAGGTCAAGGTTGAGTTGTAAACTGTAAAGAGCTCTTTTGCAAAAATGTACAGTAAATGTAAACACTTTACTCCATCTGAGTAGAAAACACAGCAAATTAAATGGGAAATTTTTCAGAAATAATTAACTGTTATGCTGTTCAGGTCATTTTGAAAAGCATATTTTCATTGAAGACAAAGACATAGTGAAGCAATTTCAGTATGATTTTCAAAAGGGGCAAAATAAGAATGACGTTGCATTGTGATTTCTCAGACTTTATTTGGGTTACTGAACACACAGCTTTCAAGTGGTTTGTATAAAATGCGTTGTGTACCCACTCCTCGAACTTTTGAAAACCATCAATAATGTAATTTAGTTGCATAAATCAGACTTAAAAAAAAAAACTTAAAAACACAGACTTAAAACATAAAAAAAACTAATTTTGCGACTAACTTAGATAATTTATAAGTGTTCGTGAGTCCAGTGTGGTATTTCCAGAGAGGGAAAATAGTTAACTGACTGTAGCACAAATAAAAGTTACTCAGTCAGTGTCAATTGCCTTTTTTTCTTCTGAATACCGTGCGCTGATTAGCTACAGCGAATAAAGCTTGTTGCAACAAAACTGATAAATGAAATCCAATTGAACTCAAACATTCAACATTTCCCAAAAGCAGATCAATTTTCAAAAAGTCAAATTAGCAATCAGTTATCAGTACACGAAATTACAGGTTATCAGTTACCTGTTTTAAACACCCAAGTCCTCGAATTCCTCGGACTAAGGACACCCGAGGCCACACCTGTGAGGCCAAGGCCAAGGACGAGACCTGAAAAAATGTCCTTGAGCCGGCCTTGAGGCCGAGGACTGGTCTAGAGGACCCAAGACTGCAACCCCCAGGTAACACTGTAAATTATTGCTTTCCTAATGAACATGCCAGTTCATAGGATCTTTGCAGAAAGACACCCACAAAGGACTAGCATTTACACCATCCTCCCCACCCAGTCTGAACCCCTAAGTCTCTTACTTCTGGCTAACCAAAGACATATAGTGCCTTGCCGTCATGCGTTATAAACGTTGAGGTTGACAGTACTGTCCTGCTCAGAAATGAAAAACCCCAAACACATTATTGTATGTACTACTACTAGTTTGTAAACTTCCATTTATGCATTTATACTTTTTATTTACACCAGCCATGTTATAAAACAAGAATGGGTCTTGTGGGTGGCACAGTTATGTAAATATGTTCTGTTTACCATAATACATTCTTTTTCATATACATACATTTCCATACATTTTTCAAAAAAAAAGCTGGATCTCAGGAGAATATCAAGTGTATAGCAATGGAAGTGGAAATCAAAGAGGGAAAAAGATTTTAATGAAAGTGGCATTTTGAAATTTTGACTTTTAAACGTAAGCCAACCTGTCTGAAATTGTCAAAGAAACAAAGAATTTATCTAATTAAGTGCATTGACAAACCATGTCAATTTAAACAAATGCTTGGTGGGTTTAAATAGATTCTAGTTTGTGCTGAAGAAAATATTTTTTTCAAGGGAAAGATAAATTGTGGCTGCCTGAAATACTCTAATGACAGTGAGGGTTATTCCTGGAAGAAGAAAAGACCCTTGGTATATATTTTATTAGAATATGTGTAAAATAGGTATTTTTCCTTATTATTATAAGGTTGAAACAGGTTGAGCATCCCATATCCGATATGCCTGGGACCCGAAGTGTTTCTGATTTTGTATATTTAAAAAAAAATCCGTACGGACTACAATACAAACTCTTACATTGTATAAATTGATCTAAAGACAAACAGTTCGTAGTAACTAGTTTGCTATGCTCATGAAAACATTCCGCAGCTGCGGTGGTTTGTCAGCTTGAGAGTACCCATGCTGGTCTGTTTCGGATCATCTGCAATTAGCGTTGAGTTCCGTAACATTGTATTTGGTTTTACTTCTTGGAAGTGTTTCTTAAGTGTTTTATATGCATAGAAAGGTAAAATATATGACCAACTGATGCTAAATACGAACCGTACGTAGGCTACGTGATCCGATTTACATACAAATTCAACTTAAAGACGGTCTCATTAACAGAACTCGTTCGTAACCCCGGGACTGTCTGTATTTTTGTAAAACAAAGCAGAGAATAAGCAAAAAACACATTAAACAATGCACTTAGCTCTGACGTTGATGATGATTGGTAAAAAACTAACAACAACAGGGCGTCAGAGCTTCACATGGGAAAATTAAGTCAGGTGTAGTTTTTTCTGATTTTGGTGCTTTTCGGATTTTCGGATATGGGATGCTCAACCTGTATAATCATTATTTTTTATATTATTGCTCTATATGGTATAGCTAGCAGTTTATAAACATAAGAAGTATATATACATTTATAAGAGATTATATCATACAGTTATGATAGTGACTACTGCGGAGCGCAATCATGTTGAATAGTAAGATTCACTGCAATGGAACACAATCTTGTTTTAAGGCAACAACATGTCAATAGGTTAATAAGTTCCAATAATGACTGTCTTATTAAAAAAAAATATTATGTGAATCAAACTTTAGATTACTTTGATCGTTTTGTGTATGTAGTATGTGTATTATTCCATAAACTGTTTTATGTTATGTTGTTTTAAAACTACAGGAACTCATGTCAGAATTTACAATGTATGTCTTTAATCGGCACAGGGTCTGTTAGTTTTTCTTGGAAGTTAGACGTTAATCATTTGATTTAGTAGAACCGGTTTTTATGTGCTATTTAAGTCTGTGAGGGTCGAAGTCCTGCTGCTTTAATTAATACTTAAACCACAAGTTGAAATGTATAGTTCTTAATTGAAGGCACAGTCTGGGAATAGCATTTGTATATCTGAGATATGGAAAATGATAAGAAAAACATGTAAAGTTTTGTATTGTTTGCTATTTCCAAGATAAGGAACAAGAAAGCCAACTTTTGTTTTGGAATATAATAAAATATAAGCTGGTTCATCATTTTAAAATAAACCTGTTCTCTGGGATATAATGACTTGTATTTGTTGTGATGTGAAGGGTCTTCATGCAGACTTGTTTGTGGGAATGAGAGAATTTACTACTTTATGCACGTATTTGTGTACAAGCATATGAGCACACACTGTGCATCATCGCCATGTCACAGTGTTGACTGACAGTTTGAAGGCAATATTTGGAGAGAACTCCAAGGTCTATCACTCAAATCAACCCCCTTCCACAGCAATCCTTTCTGTGTTCACTTATGTTGTAACTTATGAGTATGCATTAGTCATGAGGTATAACAAAAGCCAAAAAAATTAAATGCATGGGATCCTTGACTTTAATATGCACATGATATTCATAACCCAGACTTTGGGCTTATTTTGAAGATTGATCAAACAAGGCAAGAAAGTCCTGCGGCTCACTGGATGTTGTTTTTATGGTTCTTTGTGACTCCCTGGATGATTTTACGCCTTGCTGGCAGGATGGCCACTCCTACAAAATATTTATTACCAAAACTTTCTTCATTTGGACAGCTCTGGCTATGGTTCAGAGAGGCTCAGAGCCATAGAAATGACTTTGTAACCATTTTCAGACAGGAAAGATTTTTTCCTGAGGCCTTTTTTTTTTGATCACCAAAACCAAAACATGCCATAAAATGTGTACTGGCAACTTCACTCAGACTGCAATGGCCAAAATCAGGCCTGATTGTTAAGTGCGCAGACAGCTGACCCTTATTATCCCTTTAATTGAATTAACAAACAAATTAATGAAGCACCAAACTTTGTTATTTCTCTCGGACTCTCTCTAAATACTATTATAGCCCACAGAAAAATGGACCAAATTCTATTCCTGCAAAAATGCTGAAAAAACCAGACGGAGGAAAATATGTTTCCACTATTCTATGTATGTGTGTTAATGTCAACTTACGCACGCTCTGCTCAGCTATATTTAAAGGGTTAATGTTCATCCAAAGTCTGAAAATTAAGATGCGTTTTTAGAGGGAATCTTGCATCTGACACTGACAAATGGGGCCAGGGAAATTGGCAAAGTGACCCATTTTGACCCAAGCAATGAAGTAAGTGGAGTTCAAAAGTAGAAATTGAACAATTATGCAGCTTAATTAAAATATTTAAAAAGAGCTCTCTAAAGAGGTTTGTATCTCATCAAAAGAGCCTTAGTAGATTAGTCTATTATGGCAGCACCAGTTTTATTTATTTTGTTAAATTCTCATCTGGTAATGAATCATATCAGTAAGTCCCTAGGTAGACTAAAGGTAATTATTTGGGTATTTTCTTTTGCATGTTTGGACATTAATTGACCCCATAGCCATAAGATGTTGCTGCTGTAGCGACTCGTATCTTTGGGGAAACAATTTTCATCCTATTTGATATTAAGCCCAATTTGTTCATTCATTACCTTTATTCAGAACAAATGGAAATCAAACAGCACCAAGACAGATTCATTTATTATTTTTTTGAAAGTCAGAAAACTGATTATAGTAAGATAACAGATCTTTAACAGCAGAATCATAGTGTTTTAATTCTTGAAAACAGTACAGAAGGTTGTTTACATTATCAACAATACACAGATATATTTAGGATAAAGAATAGGATCAATTCAAGTTCAGTTCAATAGAGGTATCTTAGTAAACAGTAATCCAGAACTAACCATCTCCTAACAATGCCCTTCCTTTTTGAACATTAGATTTAGGAAAGGATGGCCCTTAGAGATAATACTTATATTATAAATACTGTATATGCATGTGTACATATACAGTTATTTGGTATGTATATTTGTTATAAAATGTTGGTAAATGCTGGTCCTCTGTCCATTTCTTGGCTCGCAGCATACCCAAGTATCCCAGTCCTCATAGTGTGCCTGTAGTCCTTGAAACTACAGCACCCATGGAGTACCAATAAAAAAAATGGAGCAGCCATACTTGCCCTTCGTCTGCCATTGTACTAAGGTGTAATGGCCTTGTGGGTTCCCAGTAAAACTGGTCACAAATCCTGCCAACTGCTTCAAATGTTGAAAAAAAAAAACCTGGTGATGACAGAGCACTAGGAACTCAGATTCAAAGTTGTGACCAACCAAGAACACCAACAGGACCAAATACTCAGGGAGAGGTTTACTACCAAGTAAATAATTTAATTTAAAAACATGCAGACACAAGCTAAGTAAAACACTAAGATCCCAATGTACATGCACTCCATTCTTAATAGGGTTAAAAGTCAGTCCATTGCGATCCAGAACAGAGTTCCTCCTTTAAGTGTCAATTCTAAAAAGGTAAAATGCAGGTGAGACCAAACACTAAAATCCAGATACTCTCCGTTCGTTTAAGGATTCATTCCAAGATTCGGTACAGGTTTTTTCTGCTTAAGAGTGCATCGCAATATCTCATGTGTTCCAGTATACCAATCCAAGTTTTCCCAGATACCTCCAATGTTCCGGTCCGCATTTTCCCCAACGATCTCGGACTCTGCGCTCGATCAGCCGATTTTCAGAGCAAACTCCTTCCTGCTCTTAGGGGTGTACTCACTTTTGTTGCCAGCAGTTTAGACATTAATGGCTGTCTGTTGTGTTATTTTGAGGGGCAGCAAATTTACACTGTTATACAAGCTTTACACTCACTACTGTACATTGTAGCAAAGTGTATTTTCTTCAGTGTTGTCACATGAAAAGATATAATCAAATATTTACAAAAATGTGAGGGGTGTACTCACTTTTGTGAGATACTGTACAAACTGGCTCCCCAATATTGTGATTGGTGTGCTTGTACATGTCTGACGCCACAAAAATCTTCTTGCAACTCTTTTAGATAACTAAGTTTAGGAGCAGAAACTAACAAAGCCTTCAAAATCTCAAAGAAAACAGAGCATATTTCTTGGTTACAGTGTGTAGTTGATCGAGCACAATTTGCCTGTAGTAAGAGGCCAAGCCAATTTACTTTCCAACCCTCAGATATGTTTTTTAGGGTGAGCCATTCTCAGTTTTTTCAGGACTTTTAAGGGTTAGTGATAACACCAGCTTCCGAGATAACATGCCCCAAATAAGCCTGAAGAATCAACACTTTTACAACACTACACAAAATGGTTTCATTTTTAAGTTAGTTATGCCAACGTTTCAGAGATATGCCAGATACACTAAACGGATTTCCCTTTGGAGACCTGCAAGAACATGATTAATGAGAGGCTGGAATGATGCTGGGTCATTGTTAAAACCATAGGCACAGTGTTTTATTCAAACATTAAACCATTCTGGCTACAGAAAGTTGTGGCTTT
Source organism: Hiodon alosoides (assembly GCA_025775065.1). Classification (NCBI taxonomy): domain Eukaryota; kingdom Metazoa; phylum Chordata; class Actinopteri; order Hiodontiformes; family Hiodontidae; genus Hiodon; species Hiodon alosoides. The sequence continues at coordinate 3,009,120 of JAOYSI010000013.1, read as the reverse complement.
GCAGACCAGTGTGTGCTCATTTAAAGCACAAATGTGCAGCCATGTATGCAAAAACTATGATAAGCACCATTGTTCAGATTTCAGTGAACATGTCCTGAAGGTATAATGGAACACCACAGGGTCCCACTCATGGTGGAGCTGCTGAAAAAAAACAATCTCCATGCTCTTCACTAGAGTGCATGAGGCATTCCAGAGGCACTCCTCTATCATCACCAAAATACTCCCTGGATTAAATGCCTTTAATTTCTGCATGGGTGACTTAAGTAAAAGGGCTCTAGCCAGTAATACATTGTGCAAAAATCTTTGTCAGGCTTAGAACCGTCAACTCGACCACATCATCATGGTGATGAATATTTCAAGGAACCATATTCTTATTCTTTCAATGCATTACAAATGAACAGTAGACAAATGCACCATTCACTCCTGTCCTATGCATAAATACCCTTTTGGAGTGCTTAAGCTGATATTTTGGTTTTTCCATGTGTATATGTCCTTGGGATCACGTACAATTACAAATTTTCACGATTGAACATACTGTAGCGTTCCCGGTAAGTCCCGAAGGATTTACTAATTTTCTTTGGAATTGGTGCGGCGGAATGACAGTCAGGACACTCTTTGACCGTGTCTGTGAATTCCTTTTATTTTCTTATTCGGAGCACACACGGTCCCTATGGGTGGAGGCCACGTCAAAACAATAAACCCCTCACTCGCACCACTCCTCCACAACTAACTCCTCTTTCTTTCTCTTTTTCTTCCTCTACCAGCTCTCTTTTTACTCTTTTCGCTATTCGCTCTCTCCTCTCTGCACTTTCTCCTACTCTCTACACACGCCTCACGTCTCTGCCTTTACAATTGGGTAACGTCTCCCCAGCAGCCCCTCCCTCTAACTCTACCCCCCCCCCCCCGATCGCTACAATATAAACATATTCAATACAGCCATGGATACCTTACATTGATAGTCCGGAAACAAAACTATAATAACAGTAAAATACAATTTTTTTTTAAATCAACAACTTGTTACTTGTAACAACAATTTGTTACTTTTTGTGTGTCACGCAGCCTTCAGCAGCTTTCTCCATAATTCAAGCTTATTTAATCTGAAAAGCTATATCTAAATTCAAGCAGTTGATTGACAAACAAGCGCGAGATTGTATTTTAACTATGGATGGTTCTAAGGCTCAAAAAAAAAAGAAAATCCACACACACACACACACACACACACACAGTGGGGGAAATAACTATTCAACACGTCAACAATATTGCCATAAAACATATTTCCATTGACATTGGTATTAACTCAATAAAGACATGCAGAGATTGTCTGTGTAGAAGAAGGGGCCAATATCCCACCTGAACACTGTGAGAGATAAAATCAATTCAATACTGTTTTCCAGTGTCATTTCCCTTTATTGCACATAAGTTTTTTTTATGGATTGGAATGTTATGATTTCATTAGCTGTGTGTCTTGAGTTAATACCAATGTCTCTGAATACCATGTGATGCATTAGAAATATGTTTTATGACAATATTTTTGACGTGTTGAATACTTATTTCACCCACTGTGTGTGTTTGTGTGTGGATTTCTTTTTTTTCTTTTTTTATATATATAGACCATATATATAGCCATAACATTATGACCACTGACAGGTGAAGTGAATAACACTGATAATCTTGTTATCATGGCACCTGTCAGTGGGTGGGATATATTAGGCAACAAGTGAGAAGTGTTAGAAGCAGGAAACATGGGCAAGCATAAGGATCTGAGCAACTTTGACAAGGGCCAAATTGTGATGGCTAGGCGACTGGGTCAGAGCATCTCCAAAACTGCAGCTCTTGTGGGGTGTTCCCGGTCTGGAGTGGTCAGTACCTATCAAAAGTGGTGCAAGGAAGGAAAAGCATTGAACCGGTGACAGGGTCATGGGCGGTCAAGACTCATTGATGCATGTGGGGAGCGAAGGCTGGCCCCGATCCAACAGACAAGCTAGTGTAGCTCAAATTGCTGAAAAAAGTTAATGCTGGTTCTGATAGAAAGGTGTCAGAACACACAGTACATCGCTGTTTGTTGCTTACGGGGCTGCTTTTAAAACCGAATCTTGTCACATTTGATGGTCTTTCCCTTTAAAAGTGATTGTATCTACTAGCCTGTCTCTTTTCCTTTACATTGTCCACGCTGAGAAAAAGTGCCTGTCTTCCATATGCTAAAGCAGGCCAGACCACAAATCCCCATACCATACAATGACACTCATGCTAACAATTGAGAGACTGACATTGGGTAGTATGTTCTCCAGAGTAGTTGGGGGAGCAGCTGTGGTCTTCATTCTTTTCCAGCCCTACAATACAACAATTCCTGTTCTCTATGACCTGCAGGCCCAGCTGTCTGTATGGCAAAATTTTGGTGCATGTTCCTCTGACATCTTCTTATACTGGGTTCTCTTTCTCTATAAGAGTAAATAAAACCATAGCTATATTAGCCACTACTCTATATTTCTCATTTATAGACTGGGTAGGCTGGCTATTGAAATATTATTTCTATCTGTCAGGTAACACATTCATTCAAAAGACAGTTAAGTAGATAGAAAAGCTCAAAACCTGACCTCATGCATATCATATGCCTGGTCAAATTAGAACAAATGTTCTGCTAAAATTCTATTGCGCCTTAATTGCCCTGGTTTCAGATTACACAGTGGGGCCATCTTGTGGCTTTTGTAAAGTATTACTAACAATTTTGTCAGTCGTTCGTTATAGCACATAACATATTGTAACGGGGATGGCAGGCAGCGTTTCCCCCGCCTATGGGCTTTAGCCATCCCCGAAGGGGCTGCTGGGAAAC
>JAOYSI010000013.1:2984816-2999229 GCA_025775065.1 Hiodon alosoides | reverse complement strand
ACACACACACACACACACACACACACACACACACACACACACACACACACACACACACACACACACACACACTTCTAAAGGCTACATTCTGTGCCGTAATTAACTCGCCAGTGGGGCACACACATCCATCATCCAACGCGCTTCTGCTTCGATTCCAGGAAAGTGAAGGCGGAGGATGGGGTGGTGGTGGCTGGAACAGTTCCAGGTGAGGCAGATTAGATTTGCAGAGGGGGGTGACTGTCCCGGCTTTCGCAGAAAGCGTAGAGGCGGCCTGACCCTGACCTTTCTGCCGAGCGGAGAGCTTGCGTGGTAATTACAGTGTACAGCGGGAGGGGACGGAGTTAGATGAGGATAGTGGACTGCCCCACTCTCTCTCTCTCTGGCACCCAGCTGCATGGGGTCCACGGCCCGGTGACCAGAGAGACTTTGCAGCCATAGCCTCCGGCAGAGATCGGGTGTAAAATTACCATGTTAGCGATGCAGTACCGTTTATAGTTCTTGTTTATTGGGTCGCCATTTCACCGGCGGCTTCCACGGGCTGCCGTTGGGTGCAGCGCTCTGGAGCGGCAGAGGGTTTTATTTGGCAAACTCGTGTACGTCCGTCGCTACGCGGGCAACCCTCCGCTGCACCCTTTGCTGAAACCCGCAGAGCCCTGGTGAGCGTTCAGCGCCGTTTCTCAGTCAATTACATCTAACGGCAGAGCGAAGAGTCCATCAGATCAGAAAAACAGACCCGTAAACCTGCTCTCATCCCACTAACCTGCACTCCCATAGCCGGCTACCATGGCGTTTCCACAGGAACCAAAACGATGACGCCGTCTGGCCCTGAACGACCTCGCTCTGACGGTCCAGTGCTTGACACTTATTCTTTAGACTCCCATCGGTAGGACTTGGGAAGCGATTTGGAACGCACCAATAACCCGCTGAGCATAAACATACCTTACCGTCATGCAGAACAACAGAGGAGCAGGGAAACGTTAACAGGTTTCAGTGTGCTTCTTTTACAGATTTCACTGTGGAGGAAAGTGCTTGGCTGGGTTGAGTACCAGTAAAACTTTCAGGCCTCAGTGCGGGTGTGTGTCCGTGCGTGTTTGCCACTCTAATCCTTCACTACGGTTTTTTTTTTTTTTTTTTTGTTCGGGTGAAGGGGGTAGAGGGGGGCTCGATACACAGAATGCCAAAGAGGAAGAGAGAGACGGGCAGAGCTCCTCCAATCCAGATCTCATTTAGATAGTGTCTGAGAAGGCACAGACCTCGGTTAACGCTCCCGTTTCACTCTCTGTGCGGCGTGGCCACAATGTCGAGAGGTCACAGCGGTGCGGCGGCGGTAAACCTGACCCGGGCGGAAACCCGCGTCCAGCTGTCAATCGCGAAGCGCCACACCTCAGGCACAACTCGGCGCGCGTGCCGCACAAGCCCAGCACAACTAAACAAAACCCCAGGCTTCAGAGCACTCTCGCATCTCAATGACCAGGCGGATAATTCTTCACGTTATTCTGCCAGTACCTTGCTTATAGGCACTGCTTGACATACACAGACTCTTGTCCCCATACCATGTTTCTTAGAAGATTAGGCATTATATATTTTCCATCCCCATTTTCCAATTACCCAAAGATGATGATGCAAAAACGGGGAGGAAAAAAACCACAAGCCTCTCCTCCAGAAAAGCAATCAAGCGAAAAGTAAGAGTGTACATGCATGCTCATGTAATTTCCCATTGTGTCTCAGAACGGCCAATATACCGAGCTCGCCCTAGACAGGCCTGCCATAGAGCAACTCGGCTGTCGAGGATCGCTACTGCCCCCAAGTGGTGCACAGAGGCATTAAGGCCTGAATCTACAACCAAGCTGTGACAACAGTAAAAGATAAAAATATAAGGCCGGGTTAATTTCAAAAGGCATCACCTGGAGCGTTCATCATCATCATCATTTTTGTGAACGACAATATAAAAAGGGGGCACCCGCTTCTAATTCTACCAGTAAGAGAATTTAACACATACAGTCCAGCAGTCTGAGAAGTCGCCTATGCTGGGTGCTTTTATTATAACTGGCTAAGATCCGTTTCCTCTTGGCCCACTTTAGTCTTACATGACTGATTTTCAGCAGAGAGAAGATCCAAGCAGCATGTCCTAACGTGGACTCTCGATGTAAATTCAGATAAAGGGCGAGGGGCGCCTTCTCATTTTCAAACGCGTCGGCTGCAGGCAAGCGAAGGGACGGCGCTCCCCCCTGTGGCCGGCTGCCTCTCCCTCCCCATCGCGGGTAAGCGGCTCGCGGGCTAGGCGGGCGGATCGACCCAGGCTGCCCTTGAAAGCCTCCTCTGAGCGCGGCGGTTGCCAGGGAGCCCATTGCCGGGGAAACGGAGAGCGTCACACCTCCCGGGTTGGCATGCGAGGGAGCAGAGGGCGGGCGCGGCTGTGACGGAGCAGGTCGGAGAACATCACCGGGGAAAACACGGCCAGGCCTGCGGGGGGGGGTTCTTTGTGCAGCTTTTAAAGTTATAGGGGAGGGACTCACTCTAAAACCATCACTTACATTCAAAACAGAAAAAGCAGTCTGTTCGAGAGAGCCAATTCTGACAAAATCAGGGTCCTTCACAAAAGATCAACCAAAAAGGTTTTTAAATTGTGATGGTTGTTCTTCTAAAATGGATAAGATACAACTCCTCTCCACCGCTCATCTCACAACCTTGTTTTACAATGCAATGCTGCAGTTCCAATACTGCCGTCGCTCTAGCAAGACAATTACTACGCAACATAGCCTAAACGTCACAGAACCGTTAGTGAAAATCTTAACACGGTGATCTGATCCCACGTTCCTTACACTGTAAACCTGCGATGCCTTCCCAGAGAACACCGGGCTGGAACTGACCTGACGTGGGGTGGGGCTTACCGTGCACCCCCTGGGACATGGGCAAGGGGATGAACCTGCGTGGCGCTGGCGTCTCCAGGGGGCTCCTTTCTCTCCCTCGCTGGTCCTGGCCGTCTGAGGAAGAGAAGTCCTCCTCAGAAATATCCTTGACAGACAGTACGCCCGTGCTTGTTTGCATACAGGAAGTGAAGTGTGTGCTGACAATAATATTACTGGACATCATTTTGCCCACCCCGCCCGGCGTACACACAGAGCGGCCCAGACAGAGGACTCACCTAAGCTTGGCTCACGGAACCGAGGGGCTGGGCGGGAGGACGGCGGCCCGAGGGCGGAGCCTAGGAGACGGTTCTGTTGGAGGCAGGGAGAGTGAGATGGAGAGGAGGTGGCGCGAGGTGGCGCGATCCTCACAGTGATGCAGTGACAACCCTGACGGGCCAAAAGACGCCATGACGCCATGACAACGGGTCCAGACTGGAACTCCCTGGGTATGTCAGGCTCAGAGGCAGCCCTTCGGTTCACACAGATATTTAAGTCTAGCCCGGTATTTAAAACGCATGGGGGGGTTGGGTGGGAATTCTACACTGACTTGGAGGCACTTTGGCTTAAAGGAAATGAGCCTTTCAGGATGGCAACGAGAAACAAATAAAGTAGCATGAGAACATGCTAAATAAACAGCCACCCTAACCTCAACTGACCGATGATTTAACGTGACTCTGAGAACAAGCTCCATGGGGAGAAAATAAAGCAACCTCATGACCAATGTGGGGCAGGACACCAAAACCAGTAGAGCTAAAAGCACAATGCAATACGAATGAAAAGTGATGGCGCTGGAGGCCAAATGCTGGGTTGGGTTGGGTTGGGTTGGGTTCAGGTTTTAATAGCAGGAGGCCCGTACTTGCAGATCCAGCTGCTGTTCCTGGATCTTCTCCAGATGCAGAAGCCTCTGCTGGGTCACGGCGCTCAGCTGATCCTCCAGCTGGGCCACGCGCTCCGAGTGACCGGCGTCTCCTCTGGGGGCCAGGTCGGCTTCCTGGAGCCTCCGCAGCCCCTCCGAGACCCGGGACACGCGGGCGTCCACGTCGCTCTGGGCCTGTGGGCTCGTCACGCTTCAGAAACGCAAAGACATACACCACACGCATGCATATAATCCCCCGCCCTAGCCCATAAGCGGACTCGGGTTGGCTTTAACACCAGAGATTCCACCATCCCCTTTTCTCCTTGACATTAGAACACAGGCGGACTCTTTGCAGGGAAGGTGAAGACTAAGTTCTCTCATGGTGTGGTTGCCTATCCCGAATGTAAACATTAAAAAACATATTAGCCTGGAAACTGCGCTGCTGGCATGAGCAACGGCCAGCCGGAAACAGGTCAGCGACGCGGCGAAGCACCTTTGGGTCCGAGAACAGTTCCTCGACAGGACTGAAGGGGGGGCGTCTCTGCCCATGGAGGCACACTCACCGAGCCCACACGGGGGCGCTCCGTACCTTGATGAGCGGGGCGGTGGCTGCGAGGGCAGCGGCGGTGACGGCGGCCGCCAAGGTGGCTGTCCCGTCCGACACTCGGCCCCCCGCGGAGAGAGCAGGAGGCTGGGACTGGGCGTGCGGGGGTGGGGGCGCGCCCCGGTCCAGCAGCTGCACCTTCACTTCCCGCCTTAAGGGAGCGCTCTGAGACCTGGGGGCAAACCGAGAAACCGCGTGTGTGTGTGTGTGTGTTCGGAGAACAGCAGCCGCCCTGGGCCTGTCGTTAAATCAGGACTCTAACTGAACCCATGCAAGTCAGACAGCTCTGGCAGCGTAAAACCCCCCAGCGATACCACAGGCGCCCAAGGGCCTGCATCCCTTTCTCTGCATGCATTATTCATGGCGGGTTAAGAATCTGACAAAGTGGTCCAGAGCGACAGCCCCCCGGGGCCAGCGCGCAGCCTGCAGCCTCTCGAAGCCCACAGTCCACGCAGAGCTCCGGGGGTGTGGATGACAAGCTGTCGGCTCGGGGTCAAGGTGGTGAGGGGAGGAATTCGACATTCGCAGCGCACGACACCTCTCAGGGACCGGCCTTTTGTTTCTCCAGCATTGCAGCAGAGCGCCATTGTGTCTGAAGTGACCCCGTTTGCCATTACCTTCCTCGCGCGGTAATCAGAATACGCGAGAAGGAGATGCCTGGGGGGCGGGGGCTAATAAGAGAGACCAAAGCCCACAATTCAGGTCCAGTTAAGGGCTTCAGATCAGAGGGGGAAACTGGACTGACTCAGCAGTCTATTTCATTTTCTTTTTTCAACAGAACCGGGCTGAGATTTAGTGTCCAGATGCCAGCCCCTGGTACTGTAAATCAGAATAAACAACGACAGCCCCTAGGACGCATGTTGTTATACAGGAATTCCGTTTTTAAAAGACCCCAGGCATTCGGACTGGTCCACCACACAAATCCCACCGTACAAACTGAGTGCCGATCTCAACTACACGAGACATACCCATGATGCAGTGCGTGCGACAAGCTTTGATTTTACCTCTGCTTTAAGAGAGCCCGAACGGTCTCTTTTCCTCCAGTGCCGTACTGGGATACTAGAATCTCCTGTCCTGCAAAAACAAGACACTCAATGGAACAGTTCATAAGGAAACTAACAAGGCACACAACGCAGAGAAATTTAATCAACAGTGGACAAAAATAAAATAATACTAATGATAACGTAAAAAGACACTTTATATCTTTATACAAAGAGAAGCGATGCAGTCTTTCGTTCGATTATTCTACAGCAGTCAAGAGGCATTAGTAAAAGGCTAGTAAGTAATTTGTCCACACCAGCCTTAACCTGTACTGTAATAAAGTCCTACACCGTTCCAATTATCTCACCTTTGGGTCGACTTCCCGGTTCCTGGTACCGGTGGTCGAATTCTCTCCTTTCCTCTGTATTCGAGGCCTGCACCAAGGAGTATCACAAAGAAACACAACAGTAGTCAACACACACAGATTAGCATGACAAATCACATTAAAACTAAATTTTAAATTTAGCTAAACAAGTTTGCTGGCGAGAGTCATTCCAAAGCCATTTGGTTTTTGCGGATATCGACTACTCCAGCCGGTCTGAAGGGGGCGATCAAATCTTACTGGTCCAACAGCTAATTATTTGTGGCGACTTTCAGATTGATAGGGAGAATTTTAACGAACCCTAAGGATATTCACTGGCCAACAGAGGTTAGTAGAATTGAGCAGAAAAAAACAATCCCACCAAACTAGTCTAAACCACTACATGAACATGTTGGCGAAAATCGTTGGCGACCACGTTTAAACACATGATGGATAAATACATTTATGCATTTCCTCAAGGTTCCATTGTGACTTTCAGCATGGGTATAAATTTGACAATGGGGAATTTTCAGTCATTCATTCGTTCGTTCATGTTCGTTCGAATGACTTGCCTGGCTAATGAAGTCTTTTTCCGGTTCACTGAGCAGTCGGGGATAGGCTTTGATGTTCTCTGTTAGAAAAAAACAGAACCGCATGATGAAATCCGAGATACACTATCAATAGCATAACAAACAGACATCTTATAAGATACTCACAATATAATACTCATAAAATATCATTATAATCCCTGTTAAAATTTCAAACGATGTACAATCGAATATTTTAAATATAAACTGTGTACTGAGCATATTTATGTACTATTATTTTATTATTACAGTGTTTCAATCAATGACCACGGGGTGGCGCAAAAAAACTATATTAAGACAACGTATTAAACCGTCTCCATAACCATAAAGGCAACTAACCCGTATTGACCTATAACTGCAAGATCATACCACTAGGTCTGACATGAAAAGCAAGATTATTTAATACAATTTTAAACTGTCGTCCCCATACTGGGTAATCTTAACGGCAAATAAAGATCTCAGCTTTGACACCTGGACTTACGATTGCGTGAAGCTGAAATTCGAGCGGTTGACGACTTGTTTGCAGGCAGTGCAGGGGGTATATAGACTTGTTTTTGCTCCGAGACAGAACGCGATGGTCCCGTCGAAAAGAAATGGGATGGTACTTCTCGCAGCTTCTTCACTGAAACCTTTACCGGCTTGTCGTTAAAGCCGGGTCTGGTCTGCATAACCCTGTTTCCGTCATAGGGCTCATTTGGCATCAGAATTCTAGTTGAACGAATCAAGACATCTGCTGCGTCGGAACTCGAAGTAGATTCGTTAAGGTTATTTGGCTCTGGTAGGATATGAGCCATTGCTTCACGCAATTACGTTGGCAGAAAATTCATCCAGATTGACTGAACAGAAACCAACAATGAAAAAGTTGTTATTGGTTGGCTTGATCACAAACACGTCATTCGTTTTAGATTGTTTAGATCGACTAGGTAGCCAGGTAAATTTCAGTGAAGCGTCGATGCACTAATATACAACACAAACATAACCAACTAACTTAAACAATAATTTAATTATAATTGACATCACCACGTATGTATGTCAATACATAATAGAAGTAGTTATCACAGATGTCTACGACATTGCAATTGTAGCAAGTATCAGAACCGCCAGTTAAATACGTTTCCCGCCCCTAGTTTAATTGAAACCTTACCGATAACAAAGTATACAAATGCTGCAATAAAAACTCCCATGTAAGTACAACAAATCTAACAAATTACTGGTGCTAAGAACCAACATAAAAATTCACAACTAACGTAACTAGCGCAAAACAAATAGCTATTGCCATAATATTATTTTAAGTTTCTGAGCTGTGGGAACCAGTGACGCTAGCAACAATAAGGCATTACTTCCAGGTCCGGGAAAACATTAAAAAATGTCAAAATAAAAGTCTCCTTTGGACGATGCAAATTGAATGTCAAACGCGCCTCCGTTAAATATAGACACAAATATTTGATTACTTTATAACATGTATAACGTTAGCAAACTGGTACAGAATCTCAATTGTGAAACCATCACGCTTCTACCAACTTTACGAAGAAGGCCATGTAGTGTGAGGTGTTGAATATTGCATGTTGGTGAGCCATTCTTGCTGAATCATATAATCATTAATATTTGTTCTTTAAAATGGTGTTTTACGATGGGAATTATTCCAGGACCATGGAGAGTTTCTGTCCCACCATTACAATAAATAATATGCTGCTAGATTGATGAGATATGTTTTTATTTTCACACTGAATACGGTTAAAACGTTTTTTTTTTTTTTTTTTTTTTTTGTGCTAGAAATTCGCCTTCACTACAGGCACCCGACATCTTAGTAATGCATTATTGGAAAGTATGTACTGCTGAATGTGTTTCAATACCCCACGTCCACTTTGCAACTATTTTCAGGCTTTTCTTTCCCGAGCCGTATTTGTACCATGTAGCGCACAATTGCCACAAATTTGACTGCGTCAAAGACCCCGAAAAGTGCATCACATTTCTACGATATGAGTTTCGCTGAAAAAATTGTTCTTAGTTTATTTGATGTATTATTAACAGTAATCACTTCAAAAACAGAGGGGTTTGTATAAATAAATTGTGCACATAGATCATCCTAAGAACATACAATACAATTGTATAATATAGGATTTTCATCCTTATTGTATGACTGCAAGGTTTTATATTACATTAGCATATGTTTTTATATAACATTGGCATAATATTTTAACCCGTGGTTGTCTGTCTTCTATCATACTAACTGAACACTTACTGGGCTTTTATTTTGACCCAAAAACGGAAGTCTTACTGATGTTACTGATTGGCTGACAACACCGAGGACTTTTGGTTAGGATTAAAAAAAAACAAAAGTCCCAACATTCCTACTGTTCAATTTAAAAACACAAAATACATTATAAATGAAGCACTTGGCTAAAACACCTCAGTTAATACGTTTAAATTTGTATGTGTATATTTACATACTATAAAAATGAAATTACTGTTTGTTAAATATGTTTTAAAACAATTCCGCGCTTACGCGCTTCTCAATATTTATATTTTAGAATAACGTTTTCAGATTAAATGTCAATGTAAAACTTTTCTTCTATACTTCAACTTAGAGAGCATAAACCAATCGATATGGTTGAGAAGTTCGAAAATGTTCCAACACCTTTGTTTTGGTAGAAAAATAACCGGAAACAATTTCTACCGGAAATTTAGTAATGTTTACAGACCCCTCCGAAACTACAATCCTGCTTTTTAGGTTCCATAAGAGAAACAGTAGAGGTTAGCAAGACACGTAAAGTATTACCATACAATTTCTTTTTAATTTAAAAAAGAATATATATTTTAAAATATATATTTATTTTATTTGTTTGTTTGTTGGAATTATCTGGTTGAATTAAATTAGCTTCAGATCGGACTGCATATGCAGTAACACAAATTTTCCTAGAATTTTCTGTTGTTATTTTCGACAAAATATTAATTTGATAAATAACTATAACTATGATTAATTTCACTCTATAGGTATAATATATAAATGTATAAAATAAATTAAATGTTTATATGTATAGATATATAAATATTTAAATGTTTAAAAAGATCAACATGAAGGTTCTTCTCAGATTTCTTTCGAATCTGATACAATGGTGTCACAAACTGCTCATCTCTTCTTGGAGTGTAGCATGGTGAATGACTTTCGCATACACGGACGACGTTAAAAGGTGAATTTAAAGCTATCGTTATTTTATCTCTCTTAGTCAAATTAACCCACTAATACCTAATATAGTGCGTTACATGATATTTTGTACAGTAATTGCATTTTATGTTAATCGTTATTTTTCTTTAAATTCGGCATTTTGGTGGCTAGTCAGGTCATTCAGAATTGAAGTGAATTGGCCATTTGTCCCAGTGTACAAAATTGTTACTGCGGTTATTAGAAACGTGTATAATATCGTAAACACTGTGCGATCTGTTATGATTTACCTAATGTTCTTGTGCAGATGCACCACGTAATAGTATCTGTAATAAAGCGTACGACACTAGTGTCTTCAGGGAAAATAACCTAACATTCATAATCATATAGTGCTGACAGTAGTATAGTTGCATTTGAACATTTTATTTGAAAATGTTTAAAAACTGTTCAGAAATCGATACTGGTGTTCGGAAACTGTATCTGTTTGTGTAGATAAATATGCCATTAATGCGCTTTCGTCTTTTCTCCCTCCAGACCGATCAGGACACAACGGCATTTACAGAATCATGGCTGCCCAAGTTTCAGAATCCGATCAAATTAAACAGGTAATGAACGTTTTATCTGAAATCCAAAGGAAGTTTAATATGCTGATGTAAATGTGGATGATTGGTGTATGTCACCCGCCAATAATTACCCACTTTTGTATAATTGAAAAAAAGGTACAAACGTCTGTATAATGGGTTCATGGATTTGTGACCTGGTTGCTTTTAAAATGTATTGACAGTTCAAGGAGTTTCTGGGGACATACAATAAGCTTACAGAAAACTGCTTCATGGACTGTGTGAAGGATTTTACCACTAGAGAGGTGAAACCTGAAGAAGTAAGTTTTTATATTTAATTACATAGTTTGCAATCAGTATTATTATTGTGTTAAATTGCAGAATTAAGTACTGAGGGAAAAAACATTTTTTTCTTTTTATTGCTTTACATAAGGGCATCTTCAAATAAGTGCTGTGTTAAAAAAAACGGAAAAAAGTCTTTATAATGTGGGAAATGAATGTTGGTGCTGCAAATATTATCACCTCACAGAAATAGCTTTGCCTTTTCCTTAGAGAAATCAGTGCAAAGAGAACATCCTTTTAAATGAGAACCAGAGGAGAGTCATTTCAATGATACATGGCTTTAACTCCGTATAAAAATACAATTGAGTTTAATCTTTAAGTTTGTGTATAAGTAGGTTAGCTGATGCATTTTAGCTTGTACCAAACCTCCTCTAAGAAGGCCCCGGGTGGACCCTGCTCCAGCACACCGTAGATGGTTTCCAAGGGCATGGCCCATGCGTACAGAGCTGCCCCGGGGCCTCGTAAGAGCTGCCCTCGTAATTCTTCGTTTGCCTCCGCCAGAGCTCCTGCTCGGAAAGCTGCCTGCAGAAGTACCTGAAGATGACCCAACGCATCTCCATGCGCTTCCAGGAGTACCACATCCAGCAGAACGAAGCCCTGGCTGCCAAGGCAGGGTTACTCGGGCAGCCTCGCTAGGCCAGGGGGCCACATTGAAGCCCCTGGCCTTTACGCTGCAATGGACACCACACCTCTCGATGGCGGAGGCGTGAGCTGGGGTGGGGCGCCCGACATGCGCAAGACGCCCCGTACACCTACCTCGGCCCTCTCCGCCCAAGGACCATCAGCCAGTCAGAAGGTGCCTTCAACACGGAGATGACTCCCCTGGCGAGCTCCAGCTGAGACATGTGGAGTTGACTCATGTTACTGGCTTAATAGTAACTCTCTTAAGACTGTTTGCCGGTGGACCATTTTGTTTAGTTTTGTTTTTAGAACTTGTCGACGTAAATAAAAGTCAACTTAACATGGTATGAGAACTAAGATATATTATCGGTCTCGTAAATTCTTTGTGTCCCAGTGCCGCGGCAGTAAAGACGAGTTGTTCATTATTTAAATATACATATTGAAGCCTACACGATGGGGTTTCTCGACACCGTTCAGCTCAGATTCTGAACTGCGTCTTTAATTGACGGATTCGGGTCCTGGAGAATCTAAACGCAGCAGCCTATTTCACCCTGGAAACACCAGGTGAGACAACCTTAAAACACCTTAAACAATGCAAGTTGGCAAACCTGTGGCTTTCTGACCTTAGGGATCGTTGTGCCCAATACTGTACCATGTAAAAAGCTAAACTGGATTTATTTTATGTATAAAGATTTTTTGCATTGGGAGGTCCAGCGTGTGAGGACATATTTAGCTGAGCCATTCTGGTGCTTAAGCCAGGTAATGGTCCTGTATTTCTGTTGAAATACAGCACCCTTTGTTTCTGGGGTCTTACAGCAGCATTCCTCACTGGCCCACAGGGTCTACAGGTTTTTCCAGCCACTTCTCAACTAGCAACTGATTTACACAGGATGGAGTATGTATTACCCAACACAATGACTCCTATTCAACCGTTTAGGGGTGAGGTAAACAGGAATGCAGACCGTGAGGCCGGCGTGTACGGCAGAGCCCTGCTTAATCCAGGTGGCACCATTCCACACCGTTAATAGCTTGCTTCAGTCACTCACCGTTGCTACCAATTAACACAACATCCAAACTCCTGCTTGTGTGGTAAGGTAGAGTCAGTATCATTATTATGCAGAGTTCAAATCGGAGTGCCAGAACATCGAAAATGTGTCATTTTTCCCCAAAGAGGGAAAGCCGTATAAATTGTTTGTGAATGTGGGTTCACTGGCATGTAAATCTGAGATAGGCACGTCCCGAGTACCGAGCATGCACGCAATCTTTTCCTTCTAAATAAATGGATGAGTTCGGAAAATTAAGTGTCACAGTACAGGAATTTACACACGGATAAGGAAAAACAAACAAATACCAAGATAGCACAGCTAATTTAACCTGGACATCTCTGGCCAGGGACACGCTTCGGCGCTGGTGCCCTTTTCCGGGTCCACATAAAACCCTAACCCTAATACTGGCAATGTTTAATAATGAGATTTTGCAATTCTTTCACCTTCGATGGAGAAAAAAAAAAAAGAGGCAAAAGACTTCCCTGCAGGATCATTCTATCAGGATTACAGGAGCCACTGGTGTGTATGCCAACAGAGCATCCCTGAACAACCCGGCCTCCGTCCCCCTAAAACTGAGTCTAAAGGTTTCACACAGCACAAATAAAAAAATATATATTAATCAAATCAATTAAAAAAAAAAATTATATTTGAAAACTTTATTAGAAATGAGGGGAGATCTGCTTATGTTACATAAAGATACAATGGCTTCGCTTTGGAAATCTAATACCTTTTTTCCTTCATCCAGGAATCTGTAGATAAACTTGACTTTTTAAAGGAAGTAAATCTCGACAATGTTGATGAAATAAGTTTATAAAGCATAAAAATGTACAACGTACGGAGCAGTTCTACTTTACACTGGAGGGTCTGGAGTAGGCTCTTTCTGAAAACCGACAGGTTCATCACATACAGTCTACGATGTGCGCTAATGTCTATCGACTTGACATTTAGAAAAAAAAAAATATACAAAGATGGATAAAAAAAAAAAAACATAAAATAAATCTTTTTTTTTTTTTTTTTACAGTTTGTGTAAAATGTATTTTCAAATACATGTTTTTTTTTTTTGTTGGAAGATCTATATACAAAAGAAACAGACATACGGACAACCCCATGACATACATGTTCCTGTAGCAATACTTTTCTTTTTTATTATTCAAATGGTCAGAAAGCAAAACGTAAAACGTAAGGGACTTAAATTAAAACAAATGGTACCAGGCATCTGAATACACGCTAAGGGAAATATTGAAATCCACCAATGTTTGGCGTTTTAGCGGTCGGGGGGGGGGGAAGGTAAAAAAGATGATGTAAATCGGGCCCGAATGCTAAAGGAGGGGCAAGGTCAATGTACAACACAGTTGTCAACGTTTGCTTTTAGATAAGCTTATGACATTCTTCCAATCTTACGTCCCCCCCACTATCCACACTGAACATGGAAGGGTCCAAGCGGTTTCTATTAATATTGTAAAAAATACATAAAAATGTTATGTCCACCGTCTGAATAAATATATTTAACAAGTCGCAAGATAATACCTTTATTTTACACAAAATTTCAGCTCTAGAAATCTTTCATTAAATAACTTCATGGCTGTGATATATACTTTTTTTGAAATTTCCTGTAATAAAATAAAAACTCTGCAATTACATATAAAAAGACTAAATGCACTTGCAGGGGAAATTAGTCCACCGAAAACCTTTTTTTTTTTTTTTTTTACTTCTATTCCACTGTAAACATTTTTCTTGTTTTCTTTTTAAAAGACAACGAAAAAAATAGTTTTGCATAATTATCTGTGCTGAAATACTCTGCGAGAGGGGTAGCTGACGCAAGCCGTTTTCGGTGGACTACACTCCCCGCTGCAACTGAATCAGTCCCGCTGTTTTCAAAATAGGGCACTCTGCTGTAATGTTGGTACTTTGGCAGTTCGGATGGAGCAAGCGAGAGCAGAATTAACCTTTTTCCTTTACAAAAATCACGTCCAGCTGGTTAACAGTGACCACTATCAAAAAAAGGACCCTTTTATTTATATATATGTATATATACACACACACACACACACACACACACACACACACACGCTCACCCGCTCGCACGCACGCACGCACACGCACACATATATAAATAAAAGGAACACAGAGGAACTACAACCTGACCGGCCGAAGCACTGGACCCAAAAAGGACAGGTTTTAGGATGGTTTTTCTTTTGTTTTTCTCGGACTTTCTAGGAAGGGAAAAAGTGCCTTGAACTGTAAAAGGATTACGTTCCAACGGTGGGGCTCGAGAACCGACCTCCGATTTATTCTTACATTCAACTCACACAGAATCCTGTTTCCTGACGTGATTGGGAGCCAGGAGGAGGAAGAGGCTAGATCAGTTTACAAAGTGCAGGAG
>JAOYSI010000013.1:2910327-2984716 GCA_025775065.1 Hiodon alosoides | reverse complement strand
GCACGTCTTTCTGTTAATCGGTGTCTGACTCCATGCTTGAACCCAGCAGAGTAGTAGCACTCCGAGAAAACGCTACAGTATGTTACATAATATAATAATTACACATTTAGTCCTATAAAAGAATGCTCACTTCTTATGACATATTATTTCTAGGTTCATTTCGTTTTTACTATATGCTGCCTGCATCTAAGCTCTGGTTAATGGGAAGTGAAACACTGGAAAAAAAACTTAAGTTTTCAATAGCGCGTTAGAACAGCCAATTGGGTAAGTACTACAATTACGGATCTAAATGTGAATACACTAGTTATCTTTGTATTCTTTAATATTGTAGCGTTTCCAGAATACTACTACCCTTCGGGGTTCAAACAGAAAGTCTGGCACCGATTTTAACAGGAAATTATGCTATTAATTTCACACATACGCTTCCGTCCGCCTTAACAAAGACAGATCTGGCAGTGGAAAGAACTCAAAACGCAGAGGAAAACCCAGAACGCCATCAAACAGGCGAACGAATCAGTCCACGGTGGGGGAACTAAAACTTAGCTAATACAAACACCAAACGATACAACTAATTAAACTCAACTAAAAAACAATAACACAATTAGAATGCAGAACTTTTAACATGCTATTTACATTAGTTACAGTTCGGAGGCTAGGCTACCCAACAGCCCCCTCGGGGATGGTCGAACGCCAATGGCGGGGGAGGCGCTGCTTCCCATCCCCGTTACAATATTTTCATATGCATTTACGGCAGTGCTGTTTTGAGGGTATCAGTGTGCAAAGACTGTTTAATGCGGCCTTATTTATTTTTTCTCTCTGTTTTTTCTCTCTATATTTATTTATAGTTTTCAACACTAAAATTTAAGTTTGGTAGTAAATAAATAAATAAATAAATAAAAACGTTACAAAGAGTACAACGAAAAAATGCAAAGAAAAAAGCTTTAAGGAAAACGCGATAAAAACGTGGCTGTGACACACCACACACATTGTTTAGGAATGATCTGAGGAACATGATGGAAGAGTTCAAGGTATTTCCCTAGCCTCCAAATACCCCAGATCTCAATCCGATTGTGCATCTGTGGGATGTACTGGACTAACAAGTCCGATCCATGGAGACTCCACCTCGCAACTTATAGGGATCTTGAAGGATCTGCAGCTAATGTCTTGGTGCCAGATACCACAGGACGCCTTCAGGGCTCTTGTAGAGTCTATGCCTCGGCGGCTCGGTGCTGCTGTGGTGGCCCGCAGAGGACCAACAGCATATTAGGCAGGTGGACATAATGTTTTGGCATCAGCCCATCCATTGATGTAGAAACTTTGCGCTATATTATATAACCCTACCATTTTCCAGAAGAATTCGTCAAAGGGTGTATAAGTTACTGCCATTTGTTGGAACATTTTATGGAAGCAGAAGAACAAGAAATACAAACAAAAACAATAGGCTCTCAGCAGCTTTGCTGGATAAATAAGTTAACGTCAATTGGCCCGGTAGTTTGCTAACTTACTTTGTAAAATACTGAAAGTAGTGCTTTCTCAGAACTGTTTAACCAGCCCTGACAGTAAGTTCGCTCCCACAAAGGTGACACTATTGATCACATGACAATTCTTGTCTGCAAATTTGAAGGACGTTTCTACTAATTGTCTGTAGTGCATTGTATTTTTTTTTATTTTGTTAAGTAGACTTTAGCCACTGAACTGCAGTAATTTTCACATGTATAGAATTTTAACTTGATTTCATATTGTGTAAAAGATTATATTTTATCATTTCAATGATATAAGATTGTGACAAATTACTCTTTTGACAAATGCTATTGCTGTCACTGTGGTCAGGTTCATTCATGTTATATTTGATAAAATAGCAATAGCAGTATGTGAATGTAAATACATGCACAGCATTTGTAGTTGGTAATGTTACTTGTAATGTAATGTAATCTTAATGTTAAGATAATATCCTTATTTATAAGGTTCTTGTATTGCTCAGGTCATAACTTTTTGTGAGATAATTACTTTAAAGTAATATTTATTATCAGAATGTAATTCTTTGTTTGAGCTAATCTGTAGCAGACCCTGCCCGAATGATGACCAAGCCTTGACTGATGATTTTAAGAGGATTTATTTGCATTTAAAGGATCCTTGAAAACTCCTTTTACTTTTGTAAAATCTGTATATCTCCATCAAATCACTGTAAGAGCTAATAACATAGAAAATAAAACCGAAAAACTCTGATGAAAGGAACTCTGCAACCTCCCTCCGCAGCTCATACATACGGTTCAAGACTGACCCCCATGACATCCAGCGCACATTGGAGTGAAGCAGCAACCCTTCAAAACGGGCGCCCATCTCGTTACACAGCAGAGTGAACTGTGTTTCATGGGGCATTAATGAAATTCACTACTTGTATAATGTTCTCTAGTACCTGATTAAGCTCATCGTCGATCCTTTTCACAACGAGTGTCTCGCAGTGGAGCATGCAGTGTGTGGAAACTGCATTCGGGGCTTTCTGCTTGATGAGAGCAGTCACTCCACAGTTGTTCCCGGTCATGGCCACGGCCCTGTCCAAACACACCCCCACACAACGAGACCAATCCATTAGTCCATTAGATTCGATGTACTTGCCCAGAACTTGATAAATGTCTCTCCCAGTGGTTCTACTTTCAAGTGCTTTACAAAATAGTATTTGCTCAAACTTTTCCTGCGAAATGAATGTGATGTACACAAGTAGTTGAGCAGCATTGGATACATCCGTGCACTCATCCAGCTGAAGTGCGAAATATTCGCTGGCTTTCACCTCTCCAAGAGCTGAGCTGACACGTTCTGAGCCATGTCACCAATCCGTCAGCTCCTGGAGTTATCAGAGAGTTGTACAGCGTCAATTTTTCTGGCCAGCATCCTCACCAAGCAATTCTCTAACAATGTCTTTGGTAGCTGGTAATATCAAATCCTCTCCAATTGTGTGAGGTTTCTTAACACAAAACAATTTTTCAATTAGATTTTTTGTTTACTATAACTAAATAAAACCCTAAATCAGGGTATTTATGTGTAAACATCCAAAATATAAATAAGCAAAACAAAATATTGCGTTGTACTCATACAAACTTCACATTATGAAATTAGGACACAAACATGTTTGTATTAAGATATTAAGCAGCATTTTTTAATATCCTTGCTGCAACGTCACTATAAGTAGGCCTTACCCTAACTCTACCATGTGGGTGTACCCCTGCTGTAAGGAGGACTGTCATAACTAACAATTTGTTCCTTTTTCAGAAATGGAAATTGG
Organism: Hiodon alosoides; assembly: GCA_025775065.1. Classification (NCBI taxonomy): domain Eukaryota; kingdom Metazoa; phylum Chordata; class Actinopteri; order Hiodontiformes; family Hiodontidae; genus Hiodon; species Hiodon alosoides. The sequence continues at coordinate 2,981,436 of JAOYSI010000013.1, read as the reverse complement.
CAATTCTACTACTTCCTGTTTTTTGTAATGTTGAAGAATTGAGAGGCGAAAAGGTTGTTTTAAATGATAATTGCTGATGTCAAGTTGACAACCATGATTAATATAAAAAATCAAAATAATACATAATGAATACAACATATTGTTTTAACATAATTTTTGTAAAAATGTTTTTTACACAGACATGTTGTTCAGATATAAACCAAAAACATCTAAAATATATAATTAATTTAATTTTGAATAATAATTAAAGGATATATAGATAAATTAAATATAGAAAGACTGAAAACAAGCGTGTGAACGTAGTAGAGCCGCAGTAGATCACGTTTGAAAAACAGATACATTTTAATTGTAGCAGACAAATGCTATGAGAAGAGAACAGAACGGAGAAACGCCGCAAGCTAACAGGCTCGATTAAAAGCAGAGGAAAAATTATGCATTAGGGCTCAAGTGCATAAGCATTCGCTGAAAACCACTACGGTGGTCCCAAACATTGGACATTTTCTGTCGTTTCCTCTTGCCTGTCTCTTCGCTTTGCTCACCTGAATTCTGAATAGTGTGTCAGTAATAACCGTCCGTGTGAAACTCGATTAATCCTGACATAAAGATAGTGATGGTAATTAAAATAAGTTTTGATGCAAAGATTTTGCCTCGATTATTTTTTGTAAGGAATTATTCGAGTTACTCGAGTAATCGTTTCAGCCCTACTTCAGTGCCCGTTCGGGGACAGTAGCTTGCTGCATGAATGTAGTCGACTGCCTGCCAGATGCTCTTCCTTTCGTTTTAAAAGTCAACTGTTTTTTCGGCCTCTGCTGGGTGCTTTTGTTTAAGTGACGTTGAAGTTTAGACAGTTTTACCATTTAAACTCAGTTGAGAGGATCTCGAGGCAGAGAACGAATTTGGGGCATTCATAGTCATTCTTATGTGCAGCGGTAAATCCATACTTTGTGTAGGCTGCCTCATCCTTGCGAGTCTTACTTTTTTTGCAGCTGAGCTTTTGTCAGCTGGGCTGTTCGTCTGGTCGTCAGGTCTTTTTCTTTTCAAAAACCTTTCCATTTTTGTTGTTGCTAGATGCTAAAAAGCAAGCTAGCTAGATAAATTTCAGGTGCAGAGCATTACCAGACCGTTAGCATTTTCCCTCGTCTTCGCTCGAATGTCCTAAGGTCCCCCTGGCGGCCCCCACTTTGGAAACCAAAGGTTTAACTACCGAAATTAACACGGCTCCTCATGAGGCGCTTCAAAATAAAAGTCCCGCTGTTGTACTAGATATAATGCAGGCAGCATCTGACCTTAAACACTCAAAAAATATATCAAAATATGCATAAAATTGCTAACAAATTATGGAATTAATGTCAGTCTGATAGACTAGCTTTTGCAATTCTTTGATGATTAAATATTTTGTATCCTCCTATTCACTTACAATTAAGGGTGAGTTTGCTTTGTCTTACATACTCAATCGTAGAAGGCGTGCAATAGCTTTGATTGCCCTGGACCAAGAAGAGAACTTGGACAACCGGTCTACAAGATCTTTACTTTCTGTTGTCCTTTTCTGACTTCTGGGTCTCCTACTGTAAGTTCCTGAATCCTCTGATGAGGTCAGTATTTCTTTGTCCCACAAGAATGAGGGACCAGAGAACCAGTTAGATGAGAGCAACTCATTTACCGTTCTTCCTCTGGAGGCATTGTCTGCCAGGTTTTTGTCTGTTGGAACATACAGCCAGTTGTGCTTTGGCAGATTTTCTGGACCCTATTAGCTACAAATGTGTGAAAACGAAGGGCATCATCATTTATGTACCCTAAGGCTACCTTTGAATCTGTCCAAAAAAACTCATCCACAAATGAAGTTGACTTCTCTGAGCATACTACTTACTGTGACTGACATGACAGCTACAGATAATTCTAAATCTTGGTATTGTAGTCACCTTTGTAGGGGTAACACAGGCCTTGACAATGAGAAAAGCACAATGAATCTCTTTTTTTTCATTCATCATTCTCAGGTAGAAATGATGTATTTCTGTTTTCACAATGTAGGCAACATCAAGCTATCTCCAACTTTCCCAGATTGACTAAATCCTTTTGCCATTTCTCCCACCATGGGCTTAGTTCAGTGGAGAGAGGATCATCCCAGCCTGTCTTTTGATGACACATTTCTTGCAGGATTCTCTTGCCGTTGAGAACATATGGCGCTACGAAGCCCAAAGGGTCGTGTATGGTGGCTACAGTTGATAGAATGCTACAACATGTCACACACTGACCTTTCAATGAGATGTTGAATCTGAAGTTATCTCTATGCTCCAGTGAATTCCTAATGCTCTCTCGAGTAGCATTTCTTTGAAGGTAAGATCTTTGTCTCAGGATTTACAGCACGCTCTGAAGCTGGTATTCTTTGCAGTCCAGTGTTGTTATTTGATATAAATTTATGAAGGTGAAGACCACTTTTTGCTTCAGCTAAAGTGCCTCGTTTACCAGCTGACTGGCCTTTCCCACTGTCTCTGTACTTGTGACACCATCATCAACATAAAAGTCTCTGGTGATGAACGGAGCACCTAATGGAAGTGAGTGAATGTGCTCATTGGCCAGATGTTTTAGTCCATAGTTTGCACAACCAGGCGAAGATGCTTCCCCGAAAAGATGGGACTCATCCGATAGTCCTGATGTATTGAATTTACCTCTCTGTTTTTCAACAACAAGAAACCAGGTAGTCATGGTCATTCTCTTGGACATGGAACTGGTGGAACATTATCTCTATGTCACATGTAATGGCTATGGGATGTTTTCGGAACCTAACCTAATAACACCTATCAGATTGTTGATCATATTTGGTCCTGTTAGCAGATGTTCATTAAGACTTGTGCCTTTGTACTTTGCCGAACAGTCAAAAACAACGCACAGCTTGTCTGACTTTTTTGGGTGGTAGATGCCATGATGAGCTCCATCACCATTCACTGTTTCTACGTCACCTCTGTCAATGTTGTCATTCATGTATGTAATGTAATCTGCTATATATTTCTCGTTTCTACAGAATTTCCTGCTTAAGTGACTGAGTCTGACTATAGCAAGCTATCTGTTGTCAGGTAAGTATAGTTATTTAAAAGGAAGGGGCATTTCGTAATGTCCTTGATCATTTTACTTTATGCCCTCCTTTGTCTAAGAACATAAGATTGTCTTGAGAGACTACCTTGTCTCTTGTGGTTATATCCTTGAAGTCTGATTCAAGTATGTGTATTGTATCCACAGGTGTGAAAGATGCCAGCTCTTTTGTGGCCATTCTTTGACAAAGACTAGCTGCTTATTAGGCATCAAGGCCTGGTGTGGAGCAGCCTATGATACTCCATCCTTAGTCTGTTAAGACAGCGTAAGGTTAATCATCTTTGCCATGTATGAAATGTCTGGGAGCAAGAATTCTGGGGCAATTGCTTCACAGTTGAGAAGAGGTGGTATCTTGTCTGTGATTGCTTTGAAATGACTCCAGTTCTTTTCAGTTTCCTGTGTGGGTATATGATCACAATTAACAGGAATACACTCTTTTGTATATGCAAGGGGGAGATTAATATGCACTGAGGAGTTGTACCCTCTCACACAGATACTGGATACTCTTTTGCTCTTTATGATCATATTGTCTCCAATCATGGTGGTAAGCTTTAGTTTTACTGGGTAAATATCCTCCTGCAGTTCACTGCTCATTTCTTCATCAATGAAGGTAGTGTCACTCTGAGTGTCTAACAGAGCGTAGACAAGCTGTTCCTTGGATGGGTTTTTAATAGATGACACCCATACAGGTACAATCATGGAGGTAGTGACTTCGCTTGTGACATTAAGTGACATTACAGCAGTCATTTCTCTTTCACGTGCATGGACTCTTTCTTTGTTTCCATTTTTACCGTAATTATGACCATGAAGATGAAACTCACTTCACAGGTGTGGCGATAACGACACTCGTTTGCATAGTGACCTGGTTTTGTACATCCATAGCACAGTTTATTGTCTTTGACATATGCCCTTCAATCCATAAAATTAGGGCATTTACAGAGATGATGCTTCTCATAAGGACAAAGCATGCATAGGACTCTGAACTTTCCTTTGGCTGTCATTTATCTATCACAATTCTCTGTGGTCTGAGTATTGAACACAATGAATTTGTTTCTTTTAATTTCCTTTGGATTTCTTTTCTCAAGAGATGAATCGTGTGAATGAAGAACATGTAAGGACGTGACAGGATTGCATACAATTTCTGCTTCTGTAGACAAAAACTTTGCAAAGTCCTGAAAGCTGGGAAACTCTTTGCCTTCCGTAAGGGATATTGTAACTTGGCGGTTCCACTTTGAAGCTGCCCAGTCTGGAAGTTTCTGTACTAGCTTTTGGTTCGCCTCACAATCGTTTAGTATTTCCAAGCCTCAACATGAGGTATGGCTTGTAGGCAGGCATTTAGGAAGTCTGAAAAGGTTCTCCGTCCTTCAGCATCTTTGGACTGTATTTTAGGCCACTTTGACAGTTTATCCCTGTATGCTCTTTGAAAGACAAAAGGTAGACTGTATCTTCGGTTGAGCTTGTTCCAAGCATCTTTGTAAGCCCCTTCGTCGTTTCGATAAAAGGTGCCCTCAAGACATTTCTGTGCTGGGCCACTAACGCTGCAGAGATGCTCTTTCTATTTATAAGAGACATGAATGAGGCTTTCCAATCAATACTATGAATTGGGTCACCATTGAATATTGTAGGTTCAGGTATTGGTAATCTGTTAATAGCTGCTGTCCTGAACTGCTTGTGCAAAATACCACGTCACTAAGGGGTGATGACTGAACGAGATTGGACGGTTGATGTATCACAGTTTAGAGCACGATTCTTTGACTTTCATGTTAATTTTGTGTCGGCTGGCTATTGGTCTCTTGTTTTATTTCTTCATCATAGACTTTTACTCTACAACCTCTAAATCCTTTTCAGCCTGTTGCTGTTCTAACTCATACCTCTGAGTTTCTAGCTTTTTTCTGAACTGTTCCTCCAAAGATCTCATCTTTTCCTTTTGCTTTCTTTCCTCTTGCATTATTTTGAATTTGGCTTCCTTCACAGCTAGTTCTGTGGCTGTGGCTGCCTCTGCTCGTTTGGTTGCTAAACAAGAGAACTCAGCCTGGTTGTCGACACTGGATTGTGAATTGGTGGAACCATATATAGAACGAGCATATTTGCAACCGTTCAATATTGTTGTAACAATTCAAATAGACGGCCCTTTTCACGTTCTGCATTAAACTCACCATCTACAGCTGTCAATCTTTCAAACACAAATTTTATGATGTCATCGGTCACAACTCCACGTGTGTCAATTTTGCGTCTTAACTCAGCAACTGGTGCAACATGCTGCCTTATTTCACTGTAGACTTTTCATAATAATATTTGATTAATATCTCACTTCCAAAGAACCACAATGTCAGTTCCTATCAGCTTTTCGTGTCCTCATTATCAAGAATTTAAGGACAGTATCTGTGAACCAATAAGAACTTGTGGAGTTCTTTATTCAGTGATCTCATAAAAATTGTCAAAAGCAAGCGACCTAAATAATTTGTTTTCAAAATAGTATTTTTTTCAATGCTCTATAATTGCCTTCGCATTTCCGCAGCTATACAAATACATCTTTTCTTGATAAAGAAAGTTGAAAACCAGGTTCTTCTATTCACAGTCAATGCCAATGTCATCATCTAAATACAAACCTACACATCATGATAAACTCTGAGCATGGCCAAGTGCCTTTACTGCCAAAGCAAATCAAGAGCCCTGAGCAAACTGTAACCAAATTGAACTTTCAAAAATAATTATTTTAATATACAAGTTCTTATACAACTACATTTCCTAGGTTAGAAACGAATTGCCTGTTGTACAAGCTGCAAATAGTAACAATAATTAAATTAAAATATATAACAATATATTAATTATATTATAAGTTCCAGTAAGTGGCCAGTGACACCATTTGCCTGACTCCCACTATAATTTCTACTGCTTTAACATTACATTATTATATTTCAGTAAATTATTTTATCACACACATAATTACTTGAAGTGCTTACATTTGTAGCCGTTTCTTTCAGTTAAATATAGCCATGATTTGAAGCTTTGCTGTACTATGAACAATGTTTCATAGGTTGTATGTTTCAATCACTTACAAATTACTATATCAACATTGTATTTTTAGATGCTGAAATCCATATCCTATGTAATAAATTTAGAAGTAAAGTTTATTATTTTCAAAATTGAGTTTGTTTTAATATGATTCCGTTTTTGAAATGCATTATAACATAAAAAAAAAAATATTTGTAGGGCCCAGTATTACAAAATTTTAAAATATTCTATTAAATTAATTTTATGCCAACTGAGAATCTCTAAATTATTAAACTGAAATTATGAGAGGTGAGAGAAAACACACAATAATTCCTGATTTTGAGGGAAAATAAATATAATAAACAGCAAGGAAAAAAATTGACAATTTATTTGAAATATCATTCATACCGGTTTCCACAAAAAAAACAAAAAAAAACAAAACAAAAAAAAAAAACTTATAGCATGAATTAAATAAAGTTTACATTTTACAGTTTGCTCCAGTACAAAATTAGCACCACCCCACCACCCCAAACTAAGTTGGTTTGAGAGGAAAAGGGCAGTGAGGGCAGCAACAATACCCATTAAAATAACACTGTCAACTTAGGGATGCTTATACCAATAAAGGATATCATCTAAAATATAATCATTAAAAGTTTAAAAATATAATTTTCCACACAAAGTGATCCTGCCAAAATGCGTGAATGCCCGAAACCTAACTTCATACATACACAAATGAACTGGATAAAATAAGAGCACTTCATCTCTCTCTCTCTCACACACACACACAAAATTATATATATATATATATATATATTCACAGCACTTAGTCACGACAGCTCAAGAAGGGCTCATAAGAAACATACTCTACTTTTGTGTACAAAATTTATTTTTTCTCTCCAATACCTATCATGTCTACAGTTCACTGCAGTATTACCTTTCTTATGCATATAGGCACGCATACATGGACGACAGAAGGATCCAACAAGAGTGCATCACGCTGAAGTGCATAACATGGAATGGAATGGGTGAATGTTTAATAAGTGTTGGGTACATTTGTCAGTTAATTTGAATTTGCATTACTTCTCTGGATATACAGTTCAAATTGGTATTTGGGGAGAAAAAGGAATGGACCTGTTTACGATTTGGCAGGTAATTAGTAACCTTGAACAAACCAACAGTGTAAAAGTGACATTTTGTACACATTGGCTAACTTTTAATTATTCTGTCTAAATAGAGCTCAGACAGTCAAGACAGAAAACTAAGTGAACTTCCCACTGTGAAAAAATCTGCATTTCCATGATTTATCTGTGTTTCACAATTTGAGACAGACGTTTGTTGTACTGATTGATGGAAGTTGCTTTTTTCTTTCAGCAGTCAAAAGCCACTATAAGTACCGCAACTGAATTGAATAGTATTTAAATAGGAAGTGAAAACTGAGCGTATTAAGAAACATGATAACAATAATAAAAACCCAGGATGATTGCTGATTTATGCCCACAAATTTAGGCAGTTAAATACAGTATAAAAACCAAGGTAATGAGCTAACAAAAAAGGGGATTAAAGCCATTAAATAAGAAGTATGTATCCCTATTTAAGAATTCTCAGTACACACGTTTTTCATACTTGAAAAGTCAAACTTGGGAGTGCGAGGGGACATAAAAATAACCCTGTTTCTGATCAATATAGAAGCAAACATTTCCATATAAAACACAAGAATTAACATAATAAAGCTGTTCTAAAAAGCAATAGAGACATATCTTTAAATGCTGGGAGCAATTAATCCAAGGCAACCTTTAAACAATAGGAAAGTCACATATATGGTGGGAATGAGCATTACAACGCTTTACTGAACATGTTCTTCCAAGTTGCTTTTCCCAGAAATATTTATTACAGTCAAGTATACTTTTTTGCCCCCCCATCAGCACACACACAATATTTTTCACTTTCAATACCCTTTTTAGATGTTTTTTAGATTTTTACATATTTATTAAAGAAAACAATATCTGAAACGGTTGGATGTGTCAGTATTTTTTTTTCTGGCTGCAATGTTGATGTAAATACAATTTACTCATCATTGCCAAATGTTAGCTTTACCGAATAATTATACAACTAATAATAGTCTATATATCAGGTTTTATAGCAGGTGTGTATGTGTACAAAAATACAGTTTTGCATAAATACAATATGACCTATTACTGGTGTCTGGGGTAAAATCTAAGTCTACGAAGAATCTGACCTATTCATTCTGGAAGTGCAAAGTTATAAAATTTATTCAACAACAGAATACAGCATAAGAGCAGTTTATTTTGTAATCAACACGCATCAAAATGCTTACCTCATTGTTATTGTGACCACCTGGAGTTAGCAGAAGAGAATGTAAAAAAAAAAAAAAATTATATTCTTTGTTAAAGTAGTACGGTGAACTACATGTATAGCCATTCAAAAAAAGGCCTCTGTTTAATTTAATAACTTTTTTTACAGAAAATTTACTGAATTTACAGATTATTAAAATTATATAAAAAGCTTTAAAGTCGCAATCATTTTACCAAAAGGTATATACTAAAATTAAAATCCATTTTCATTGAATGGCTAATGAGAAACAAAGCTTACTCAATGGTTAATTTACTACTCACACACTTGAAATTCTCATTTAATGAATTGGATATTCATGTTATAGTATCTGATGACAGTTCACATCTGAACATAAATAGAAAATTAAATTGGAGCAGATCAACGAAACCACTTTTAAGGTTGTATGTATTGTGCTGAGAAATGAAATATGCCAATGTCAGAAAAAATCCTTTAACCAACCATATACTGTAATTAAAATAGTTTAAAAAGACAATTAACAACATACAATTTAATTTAGATTTCCTAACCAAATGTTCACCTAAAAGGGCAATAAAGTGAAAAATACACACATACCCAAACTTAAACACACGTAGTGGACAGAAACAATGGATACAAAATGTAAAGCATGGTGTTTATGAAAGTCTGTAATAGTAGGTGAAATAGGCAATATTTCACATTAAGTAGACACTTCAGTAACTAAAGACATGAAATCATTATCATATCACAGGGACATCTTGTCAGCCTAAAGGAAAAAAGATAGGCCGAAGCAGATTCCCAAAAATCCTAATGCATTGGTGTTCAGACTGCATGGGAAACCATAAAAGCGGTGGTGCAATTAATGTGGGTCCTAAGTATTCTTATTTACAGTCAGAAAAGTTCTTCACAGAGCAAGATACTGTGAATATTAGCGGTTTTTGCAGGTGATGCATTGGTCTTCTAATACCATTGAAAAGAAAGGTTGACAGAATGAATCACGTTACAATTCTAAGCAATCATTTGTACACCATGCAACATTTATTCCCTGATTAGCAGGGCATCTTTTAGGACAACAATGCTTTGAACAAAAAAAGTTGTGTTATTACTTCTCGATTTGGAAAAATGTATTTCCTCGAGTAAATACATTTTTGGATTTAATGGGAAGTCATTTCCACTACCATCAACTGCAGCGAAAGCAAGACATAGTTGAGACAGAATAGTGACATTTATGTAGTTTCAGGCCAAGATTATGCTCTGTATCTGTGCTGTCTTTGAAGCAACCACACACCTGTAACCCACTGATCCACAATCTCAATGGACCAAAAACACATACCTCACGATATTGTTAGCATTAAAAATATTTCTGTCCACTACTTGTGCATGAAGTTACATGCATACATAAAACAAAATACCGATAAAATGGTGTCTAACCTTGAGCTAATGTCAAATTGAGACAACCTGGCTGTTAGGAATCAAGACAGTAAAAGTTGCATTTTATTTAGCCTTTGTTCAAAAGCTATAATTTCGGAAAAGGGGAAGTGGCACGGCTGAATCAGTGAGATGTAGACATACTTGATAACTGTCAGATAAAGGCTTCTTTTTTAAATAATGGGGTTTTAAAATGTCCTCGGAAAAGTATGACAATAGTACTGGACACAATGTGCTATACACCGGCCCTTGGTGCACAGCAAAACTGTTTGCTCAGTCTTCATATGCATCTGTGCAGACAGACTGCTATCAAACTAAAACAAAAAATCCAATTTAAAAAAGTTACGTTGGAGCATTTCTAGCCTGAAGGGAGAAACTGGTGTGCAACCCCCTGCTGTGCATCAGGGGAAATGGGCTGCATTTCAGTTGTGAACCCATTCAGGATGTCACCATTTCTTCAATTTCTCCATCCATTTTGCAGTTTAATAGTTCATGAAGGCCTCTATTAATACCTTCATATACACTTTACTCACACATATTGAAGCGTGCTTTCACAAGTTCTTAGTATTTATGTGTGTTTTGTAATGCTTGGTTAGGTGGTCACTCCTCATGAAGCGCTTCTGACACTGTGTACACTCGAAGCGCTTATCTCCTGCAAGAATAGAAGGACACAGTTGATGACATTGCTTAATATAAGGACACACCATCTTTGCGCAGGTATTCAGGCCTTGCCATTCTTTGACAGACAGAATATGGTGCTGTAGTTTCAGAAGGGTTTGTACAATTGCATTTCACTCCAGGTCTGCAATGCCATAATTGTTAGGTTTTCATTCTACATTTTGCTGTTAACATCTGATACAAGTCTAATTCCGAACTGGAAAGACAGTATCTCAGTGTAAAAATACCACGTTCTGTGAAATTGACATGTTCTGGCATCTTGTAGTAAGCTGCTCACCTGTATGTGTCCTGGCGTGTCGCTGCAGTTCGTCACTACGAGTGAAACGCTTTCCACAGAAGACCCAGTTACATACAAAGGGCCGTTCCCCAGTGTGTAGACGCACATGCGCCCGCAACAGTGAGGTTTTGCGGAAGGTTTTTTCACAGCCAGGAATGTGGCAGATGTGCTTCTTCTTCCCCATTTCCCCAGGCCTGCAAGGGAACACACAATCTACATCAGGCACACACCACAGGCAACTGTTTCATGACCCCTTCTCATAAAGGCTTATGGAGACTCTTGCCTTTTCTCAGCATCCTTGCAGTTGGGGCAGGTACAGGCCATGCGCCGCTTCTTTTCACTTGGTTGTCCCTGGATCTCCAGTGCCAAGGCTTGCTCCACGTGCAGCTGATGACCTGTAGTGCCACTCACAGTACCTAACTGCAGACCACTGCCTTGCACCGTCTGAACAGTAAGGTGCTGCTGGCCTGGAAGGGAGAGACACTTGCTAATAGTAAGCATACTACTTTACATGGGGACTTACGTCTGCTAATGGAGATACCCTACGTTATCCTTTAATTAAACCTTTGTTTAACTTTGACACATTTAACAATGTGATGCGGTTTATGTGCAAATTTAAATAATATACTGGCCTTCCAACTACACAAAACCATACCTCGTCCTGGTTGAAAAAATTTATAAATTATATATATTTTTTTTAAAGACACCAAATATTCCCAGTTGAGGCTCTTCTACTACACTGAAAATGTGCTTGGCACTGTCTGGAGTTGTCTCCCGAAATTCTATTCTGTTATTGCTTGCTGTTGTACTTATCATAAATGCCCACTGTCATTGATACAGTCTAGACCAGTAGGTTTTGAAAAACGTACTTGGCAGTGATTAGCATAAAGCTCTCTGTGGCTCTGGAGGTCCAGCCATCAGTTATTTGCTTAAATTTCTTCTTTTGCTTAATTGCCTCTTCATACAATTTTGGCATCACATTTGTACAAAACTGTGGTCTAGATGAAAACTAGCATTTGGTCACACAGATGTCAACACCAGAGCGGTGTTTTCGGATTTCAGATTTGTGTTGACTGTCCGCTTCCATTTACATCGCTAATGGGAAAACAAATATTTTGCAATACACCAGATTTATAAGTCCTATTCAATGTTTTCTTGCCTAGCCAACCAAACAAGTTTGTTACCTTTGACATCACTGTACTGCGTGTTTTAAAGGTTTGATAGCAGTAAAACAAAATCAAGCTATATATGTAGGTGTTTTTTTTTTTAAATATATGTCCAGACACTCCTTATAAGACATTACCTTTGTATGCTGTATCTAGCTGTTCATATTTTTATAAAGTCCCTGTCGTGGTGAGGGTCAGTAACATTCTCCGTTTACGATAGCCCACAGATTAGTTTGAGATTTTTGCAATTGTAAGCCTGTCATTAAACAGTCAGCTACTCTCCCTTATTTATTAAAACATCAATTGCTTCAATGCATAGCAGAATTTTGTCCCTACCAAAATTCTAACCAAATATGATAAGCAAATTTATACAGATTGGCTATTTAAATATTTGCGCTTTTTTAGTCTAGACATTCAAGACTGCATTGTTGACCTCATACTGTTTCCAAGCCAATACACAAGGACAGCTCTTAAAATTGAGCGTGCATGAATGCTGCTGTGCAACCAAGCCAATATTGTTATTTATTGTCATGACAATTTAAGTAAGACATATGTACAATCTAGCTACGGCCAAATAGTTTAACATACTCTGCGACAGTTATAAAAGGAAAACAAATAAAAAAAGAACCATGGCGCACCATGGTGTATCATGTAACAAAACATTGTAAGGAGCAGTCCAGCACAAATATATGACCCAAAGAGCCAGTGTAAATACATTTAGCAGATTGTGTAAATAAAATCACTATATAATGCAATGTTATTTAAGTCTATGGGTTAGTAATTTTCCATCTGCGTTTGATCATTCTCAACATTCGCTAGACCTAGACTGTATTGGCTAACTAAAACAAAGTTGAACTGATGTTAGTTATTCAGCTAGATACTGAGGCAACATACATAATAACCTTACCCCCAGCATTTGTGATGGTAACCGGAACCCCTTGCACTTGCACCCCATTGATACTGATGGTCTGCACAGCTTGCGCTGCTGAGGAAAGCTGCGCTGCATTTAGTGCAATCAGGCCCCCTGCCGGAGCAATTTTAGGGAAGGTCCGCTCCTTACGACCCCCAGTCAGTACCCTTTTGCAAACCCCAGTGGATGGCAGGCTGACTGTGCTGGAGCTTGTGGAAGGCACTGCTGTGGATGCTGTGGTCTCTTGCAGCTGTACTGTCTGCCACTCCCCCGATGCTGTCTTAATTAAGACCTGAATAACAAATTATTTAAACAGTATGTTGATGCTCTTAGAAACGTAACTTCTCCCCCATGTTCCCCCAAAACATCAGTACACAGTAAACCGAGCTGCTGCTTTAGTTCATTACTGAACAAACATCCACAATCTCAAGCATCAAACAAGAAGACAATTTGACTATATTTCAACAATTTTACCGGCATCAGGAAAGTCTACAGAAAGTAAATGAAAGCATAAGATCATTATTCTTTTTAACTGTGTAGGTTAGGCCTTGTTGGCATACTCATGGAAGAAAGTAAATACCTGGGTAGACTCTGCAGAGGCCACCTGCAGGCTTGGAGCCGAATGTCTCTGTGGGACGGGAGGCAGTGTGGCAGAGGCAGCTTGCACTACTTTGAGTGCCTGAGAGGGGATTTGTACTACTTGATGATCAGGCTTCTGCTGGACCAGCTGAACCTGTTGTACCACAGCTGGCTGATTTGAGCCTTGGCTTTGCACAATCAAGAGGTTGTTTCCTGCCTGGTATCACAAATTGAAGCATAGTCATTGCTGGCAAATATACACAAAATTATTTTTTTAAACAGTTGGCACAAAACACTGACTCTGTGACTGATCACGCAGTCAAGATTCTGCACAGGCCTCACTAGGCTGACAGCAAATTCTGCAACAAATGTTCGTTTGTGATCCCCTTGAACACAAAAGAACAGTGGATAGTAGTACACTATAGGTCAGACCAAATCAAATCCACGCTCTAGCTCAAGATAAACTTTCGCTACTTTACTGCAATTTATTCAATCCTGCAATCAAATCTAACTTCTCTCAGTCCACGAACAAGGCGGGCACGGGTTTAGTTTGTTTTGAAAGCAAATGTAAGAGGGCACAATACAGCAGCTGTCAACCACTCACAGCTTACGTTCCCAAACGTTAAACAAGACATGATGAATCCACATGAAATAAGGTAATGAAACCATTCTCAACAATACTAACCCTAGCATGCTCTTGCTCTTATTCTTATAAATCATTATTTTACTAATTATTGATAGTTTTTTCATTTATATGTATTCTGTAAACTGTTGTTTTCTTTAGTTTGTTCAGTATGTTTTATAAGTTATACATAAGTTTACAAGATTTATGTCAGAAAATATATGTATATCACAAACAAATATTAACAAAAAAAGGTAAAATACACTTAATCTTATGGAGAAAAACAACCATCAATTGTAGTACTCTAATACTATTGGGATTGGTATTTATTGTAATATTAATCACAATAAATATTTATTTATGCGCGCCATGGTTAAACTGTTGACAGTAGTTTGCTTACCATCTGTTGTGCTTGTTTTGAGAGACGATATCAAGCAGCTCTCCGGGACCAAGGTGGGCTAACCTGCTGCAGCTCGTGTGCTGGCACGTGCAGCTGTTGGTGCACGTGTCACTTTCCCCTATCTGTTTGACCTCTGCATGTTACAGTGTTATTGTCCTTTTAATTTGACGTGCGTATTAACATATGCAAAGATAATTCAAGTATTAAAATTAGGGCTGTGATTCTACCCATATTGGCGTCAATCACACGGTTATGAGACTGAAAATAAAAAGACTGTCAAAATCTATTTAAGACATTTCATATAGGTATAATTTGCACAATAGCATATTGTAAATTAAATTAATGTTTTTCTTACTTAATCCATATATCTACTAGACTCAAAGAGTTGAAAGGGACGCTACCTCTGCCCCATCCCGCTTTTAGCGTTTCAATTAGATGCTCTCACTTTCGGAGCGAACTGAACTGACTGAACTACTTTTATGTTAAATATATTAAAAGACACAGGAAGGAGCTTTTCGGGCATGATTTTTCTTTTTTTATCTGTTATCTGGTTATTGTTTCAGTGGGTTTTTTTTTTTTAAACATCTGGTAACATTGTGCTACAATAAATGTTTCAGTAGCCAATCATTGACCCATTATGTGCAGTTTTTAATCATGCAAAGATAAAACAGGTAAAATTGCTCCTTAAACTAAAATAAATTAACTCAGCAGTTTCACATTTCCTGAGGACTGGCAGTGATCGGAAGAAGAGAAGTTACAATATGGGTTTTAATATGTCTTATTGCATAAAAACAAAATAATTTAATACGTCTCAATTTTACCATCACAAACATGTTAATCACTTTAGAAATGTGAAATGCAGTTCAAAATGCAGTTCGATTTGTCATGCATTTGTCTTGGTAAAAGGTATAATTTACTTAATTTATTTAAATAATATAGGTTAGAAAGTTAATGAAGTGTTATTGGTTGTTTGTATGTTTCACCTTCTTAAAGTAAAAAAACATGTGGTTTACCTAGAACATTAATTTAAATATACTGTTTTATAAATAGCGACTTAAAGATTAGTGTTGTGTCAGTCCCAGTCAGGCATGGTTTTTCATTTTATATATTGGCATATCTGATCAGTAACCTATCATTTTAAGTCTACATATACACTGGGGACAAAAAGTTTGGAATAACGTACAGATCTTCCTGTTTCGGAAGGAAATTGGTACTTCAATTTGTGGCATTCAACCAATCAAAGTCAAGTCAGGACATTAAAAGTCAGCAACATCACTATTTGAAAAAAGTATATTTTTTTTAAATCAAATCTAGACAGGCCCCATTTCCAGAACTCATCACTCCAACACCTTATCCTTGAATAATCATGCTAAATTGGTACTAGAAAATACTTTGCCATTACATCAAACAAAGCTAAAAAGCTATTTAGTTTTTTTAAAATAAGCTTAACATTGTCTTTGTGTTTGTTTTTGATATGCCACAGCAATAGACCAGTATGTCTTAAGGTGAATATTAGGTCAAAAATGGGAAAAAAAGAAATAGATTTCTCTAGAAACATGTCAATCATTGTTTTGAGGAATGAAGGCTATACAATGCTTGAAACTGCCAAAAAAAATAAAGATTTCATACAAAGGTGTACACTAGTTTTCAAAGACAAAGGACAACTGGCTCTAACAATGACAGAAAGATGTGGAAGGCCAAGGCCAAAAAGTCGTGGCCAAAAGTATTGGCAGTGACATAAATTTTGTGTTTTGCAAAGTTTGCTGCTTCAGTATTTGTAGATTATTTTTTCCATATGTTTCTATGGTATACTGGAAAACAATGATAAGCATTTCATAAGTTTTAAAGGCTTTTATTGGCAAAAACATTCAATATATGCAAAGAGTCAATATTTACAGTGTTGACCCTTGTTCCTCATAACCCCACCAATTCTCTCTGGCATGCCAAATCCTGACTGATGGCGATCCATTCTTGCCTTATTACTGCTTGGAGTTTATCACAATTTGTGGGCTTCTGCTTTTCCCACTTGCCTTTTGAGGATTGACCACAGGTTCTCTATGGGATTAAGATCCGGGATCCACGGAGCCACGGATCCAAAATTCAAATGTAATGATCTCCGAGCCACTTCATTATCACTCTTGCCTTGTGACATGGTGCTCCATCATGCTGGAAAATGCTAGGATCATCACCTAATTGCTCCTGGATCGTTGGGAGAAGTTGCTCTTGCAGGACGTTTTGATACCATTCTTTATTCATGCCAGTGTTTTTGGGCAGAATTGTGATGGAGCCCACTCCCTTGTATGAAAAGCAACCCCACACATGGATGGTCTCAGGATGCTTCAATGTTGGCATGACACAGGACTCATGGTAGCGTTCACCTTTTCTTCTCCAGACAATCAATTATCCAGATGTCCCAAACAGTCGGAAGGGGGCTTCATCGGCGAAAATAACTTTGCACCAGTCTTCTGCTGTCCAATCCTTGTACTTCCTGCAGAATTTCAGTCTGTCCTTTATTTTTTTGTTGAAGAGAAGTGGCTTCTTTGCTGCCCTTCTTGACACCAGGCCGTTGTCCAAAAGTCTTCGCCTCACTGTGCATGCAGATACACTCACAACCACCTGCAGCCAATATTGAGCAAGCTCTGTACTGGTGGTGACACAATTCTGTAGCTGACTCCTCAGGAGGAGACGGTCCTGGCGCTTGCTGGACACTCTGGGATGTCCTGAAGCCTTCTTCACTGCAGTTGAACCGCTCTCCTTGAAGTTCTTGATGATCTGGTATCAACGGTTCTTTCAGGTGCAATATTCTTTGTAGCAATTTCCTTGCATGTGAGGCCATTTTGATGTAAGGCGATGATGGCTGCACGTATTTCTTTGGAGGTAACCATTGTTAACAAGAACACAATGATTGGAAGCACTTCTTCCCTCCTTTTATAGCAATCAATCTGCTCTTATAATCTAATCAGAATGATAGTGATTTCACATGACTAGTACTCGTTCACACTTTCCCAGGTCCTGCTGATATGATTAGTGAAATGCCAAAAACCAGTGAAAGGGCCCAAAACCAATAAAAGTTGTTTTTTTGTGATAAAGTTAATTTTTTTGGCCAATTAAGCTTTTTGCACTTATTTGAAATCCATCCAATCACTCTGCACAATAATATAGAAACAATGTGAATCAACACCACAACAACTGAAGCAGCAAACTTTGCAAAACACTAAATTTATGTCACTCCCAATACCTTTGGCCACGACTATAGAACTAAACAAGAGGATAAGTACATCAGAGTCTCTAGTTAGAGAAATAGATGCCTCCATGTCCTCCGCTGACAGCTTAATTGAATTCTAACCGCTCAACACCGGTTTCATGTACAACAGTAAAAAGAAGACTCAGGGGTGCAGGCTTTATGAGAATAATTGCAAAGAAACAGAAAAACCAAAACAAAAGATTAGATTGGGCAAAGAAACACCGACATTGGACAACAGATAATTGAAGCGTTATAGACTGATGAATGAAGTTTTTGGCTCAAACAGGGCAATGTATCTGAGACGAAGGGTGAACAAAAAGATGTTGGAGGAATGCTTAACACAATCAGTCCAGCATGGTGGAGGAAATGAAATGGTAAGAGGGTGCTTTGGTGCTGTAAAAGTTGTAGATTTATATAGAATGCAAGGAACCCTAAACAAGGAAGGATATCATTCCATTCTCCAAAGCCATGCCATCCCCTGTGGTCAGAAGTTAATGGGGTTCCATTTTATAATGCAGCAGGATAATGACCCTAAGCATACTTCTAAGTTAATCATTTGTGGACGAAGCAGTCCTCAGGAGTACTGACGGTGATAGACTGGCCGGCACAGTCGCCTGCTCTTAACCCCATTGAGCTTTTGTTGGATCAGCTAGACTGTAAGGTACGTGAGAAGTGCCCGACAAGCCAGCCACATCTATGGCAAGTGAAAGGAAGCGTGAGGTGAAATGTCACCTGAGTATCTGGACAAATTGACAGCTAGAATACCAAGGATCTGCAAAGCTGTCATTGCTGCATGCAGAGGATTTTTTGATAAGAACTCTTTGAAGTAGTTTAATTTACTATTACAATTTTTCAAACTGTAATAGTAATTTTTCACGTTATTAATGTCCTGACTATAGATTGTGATCATTTGAATGCCACTTTGGTGAATAAAAGTACCAATTACTTTCCATAAGAGCAAAATATGTACATTATTCCAAACTTGTGTATATCTTAACTGTGGGGCAGTTTCTTGTGGTGCGTCTGACTCCTTGTTCAAAATTTCTTCAAATTTATTCTTGTGTATTTTTTTCTTCCTGTAAATGTTTCTTCAGGTTGCTGACAAACATGATTACGAGCACAGTTTGTAAATGTAAACATTAGGTGCGCTGGCAGCCACTTTCATGAATGATGCCTGCATTCTAGTACTTATTCTATCAGCCCTTAAAATAATTTAATTTACTTTAAGAGTCTAGTTAAGCCAAGCCCCAAGTTTGTTTATATTTATTTAGGGGCTTATCTGAATGTTTCCGATTTGTTATTTTGCTTTTCTTAAACAGGAATACATGGTCCTGTGAGAGACGGCTATGCAAGTTATTGCTTGCAATCTTCAGATTTGGTCGGACGACAACAGTCCATTCCCTCTCCTCTACCCATATGCAATTAGTCTTTTTTAAAGGGATAAAATGGCTTGATTTGGTCCCGCATTAGTACCCAAGTAATTTGTCTAGCGTTTTAGTCCCAGGTAAGGTTTCCATTTTGATTTTGATGTTTACTTTGATCTGATCTTAGGTGAATATCTGGTCTATTACGCTTAGTACATGTAATTTGAGGATTTCAATTACAATCATTACAATTCAAATGCCAAAACCACACCCCCACTTAAATGTATTTTTGTACAATTCTGAGGGATGATCAAAATATTTGGAGCAGTCAACATGGATTCTACTTACAGTCAACGTGGATATGGAATTTTCCGTTTAATAGAATAAATCAAATAAAAAAGGGTTCCATTGTGCAAAACATTTGCATAAACTATGCTTTGTTTGTATAGGTTTAGTAAACTAAGGGTTACTGGACTGATCTGTTTAAGCCATGCCTTTCAATCATACCCTACCCTATCCTGTGCACACATAAACTTTAACACATTTCATGTACATAACTGTATAGTAAAATGTATTTTCCAGTGGAGCATTAATGCATTAAAAAATATCTAACAATAAAAAAAAATACTATAAAAAACAAAACAATCTTTAACAACGGTATTTATGCCTGACGAAACAAAATGGAGAACCCATGATATTGGTTTTAATGTAGGGGTGGGTGATAAACTTGTGTCAAAGGGAATATTGGTATCACCTTATGCCATGATATGAATTCTAGCATATTGAGAATACTTTTTTTTTCTTTTTTTTAAATGAATCAATCAATTTTTATCAAGAAAATTAATAAACTACTCAGAAAAATAGGTTGATATGGATCTTATTGTTACGTAAGCGCAGCCTGCTGACTGCTATTTATAGAAACTAACAAATGCAGGTCTGGAGGGGAGATAGCTAGTCTGTTCTCTGTTTTTTGATTAACACCCAAGGCTAGTTAGCTACTTCCATAGTAAATTTTGTAGCATTAGCACCATCAAAACTGCTGTAAAGCTAATCAGCCAGAATTGCAAGGAAAACACTTATGTAAATTACTGGCAAAATGATGCTATAGATTTTGCTGAATTAAAAACAGACTCCAACAAAAGGAAAGGGACCACAACTGTACACAGAGCGTCTTTACCTCTATTACACAATGTAAGTAGTTCCCACTTTTTGCATCTCATTATATATAATATATATTATATATATATATATATATATAATTCAGCTAATTAAAAAAAAAAAGTTCTTTTAAATCTTTTAAAATTTTCATTGAAATCCTGGACTTAGAAATGGTTGTATATATAGTTGAAAAAACTACTGGTTGAACGATTTTAAAATGAGTTAATCAGTTGAGCAAAACCAACATTTCTGTATGAATGCTGATTTCAATTGTAGCAGTGGCGTACTGGCTCGACAATGTCTTCACCCAAAATTCCACTTTTAGCAAATGACTACCAGGCCTACATAGCTTACTTGTAAGAAGATAACAAAAAAACATTACATTGCCAGACAACCAAATCAGTCTTAATTATCAAGCATTCCACTATTAAGTAACATTCGGCATTGCTGGATTTTGTATAAAACTCACCAAATCCAGGATACTTAAAGATCAATTTTAAATACAGTTACTGGTATGCAGTCCAGGCAGTACAGCTTTCCCTCTGAACAAGAACCAATTTTTCATTCACAGAAAGCCTTGAAAACAGTTTAGTTATTTGATCTACGACTACATGATCAGTGGCTTCATTTTCCACAAGTACAAATCAAAATGGTAAAAAACTATGAAGTAAGCAAATCTTACTTGATCTGATCTGCTAATTAACATTTAGCAGATTTAGCTACTTACACTACATCCAACCCTTTTTCATTCACAGAGAAGGTGCAGAACCCTATTGCAGCAATCCCACCTACTATAAATCAAAATCAGATAGGATTTTATAGTCATTCAGGCAATAAAATATCGAAGTGTGTCGTCACAATGTAGTCCTAAATCATGAGAGTTAGCATTTACTTACTTCCCAATTCATTTTTTCTATAGGGGATTGGAAGTTTTGCCAATGAAAGGTCTGTGTAAAACACAGAAGTAGGTGACGTTATACATTTTGTTTTACTAGTTAATCTCAATTAAAATAAATGTTGTAGCATTTTAACTCATAAGAGTATGTTACTAACAAGATGCTGATGAATGAAACTACACATGCGATGAACATTAGTCACAAGCTTCTCACCCCCCAGGAAAACATTTTTTTAAATAAAACTTTAAACCATTGCTTGCGAAATATTATAAACTTTCCCAACCTTTGATACTTGTAAATACTTTATAGTGTAAGTTTTAACGGTAATTACCATTGTTGTTTAATGGTATTTATATTAGAGGAGTGATCTAGGATTTAAGTAGCAAGCTAGTTCATTACGTTTGCTGGTTTGTTGCATGAAGCTAACAGCATTTCCCTTCCAAGGATGGTAGAGTGCTTTACTTCATATTCCAAGGAGGGACTGAATACCAATTCTACGCTGCCAGGTAGAAATTCAATTTACATGAAGTGATATTGTAGCATGCGACAGTCACGATAGATAATAGGGTTTTTTTCCCAACTGGAAAGCTATTGCTAAGGCTACAAAACACGATATCAAAGAAGTTTCTGTATTTTCAGTTTAAAGGTTGGGGCGCCAGTATACCAAAATTTATGGGACTGAGTTTAGAAAAATAGTAACATTTTAATTTGATTTAAGGTGCAAGATAAAAATATTTTGAATAAGACTGGAACCTTATTTTTCTTTGCGATTCAGCATCAGAAAGGTAGTGACATCTTCCTCTGTTACAATTTTTATATAAAATGTCAAGACAGAAGAACTGATATTTATTCTTGTTAGAATCATCTTAAGAGTGAACAACTTCTCTAACTATCCTGCACAGACCAAAGCCACAGTTTTGCACCTTGGTCCTTCAGAAAGGGGTGGGGTAAACACATAGAGTAGGGTACCAGGCTTACCTGGATAATGTTGTCAGCAGTGGTCTCAATCAGCAGCGTCTCCACCTGCTCAGCAACAGCCACAGCAGGAGGAGGCGAAGATGGCTGTTGAACAGGTTGGGTGGCTGTCATCAGCTTTTTTCTTCCTCTTCGTGATACCTTGACAGGCGGTGTTGCGGGGGCCGAAGCAGCCTCTGCAACAATATGGGATCCTCCCACCTCACTGGCAGCCACATTGAGTGGAAGGGTGAGTCCCCCAGGCAGCCTTACTATATTGGCACTATTCTGCCGTTGCTTCTGAGGGGACGGCCTAATGGCTACAGTTTTTTGTGGGGTGGCAGGGACCGTCTGGGCTGGGACTGTCATAGGTGAGGTAATAATAGCCTGGTTGGTCCCTGGGATTATCTGGATTTGCCCACCTTGGGGTATCATCTGGATAGTTTGACTGCAGGCCCCCTGCACCTGTGGGACCACCTGGTACTGGATATTGGCAGCAGCTGGACGGGCTGGGTTTTGGATGGTAAGCAAGATTGGGCCACTTGGACTGGAGGAACCAATCCCTGCAGGAAGCTGTATCACATTACTTTTAGTGGAAAGGAAACCCAGGTTCTTTGGGGGTGCTGGGGCAATGGGGGCAGGTTTAATGGGAAGCAGGCGGCGGGTACTAGGCTGGGCAGGAGGGGTGCTGACAGGTGCCTGGGCTGCTGGGGGCCCTATCTTACTGCAAGTGGCAGCCAGTAGTGCCAGGGGGGATGGCTGGGAATCCTGGGAAAATTGAAACTTAAATCACTCATCTGTACAAAAGTTATAGAAGACAAAAATATCTATACCAGGAGGCGAGTATGGAAACAGTCATGCTTAGGTCACTCACTATTCAAATATTTAGCATCAGTCTATCGAATGGATTGTGAAATGCTAGGGTAAAATGTTTTAATATAAAGACACTAAGTGTTACCTGTCCTTGTTAACTGGGACAAATACATATCTTAGGACATTAGGTGAATAGACTAAGACTGAAGAACAATGAGATGCTTTTTCATCTGCAGAAGGACCAGGTACAAGAAAACACCCTTTATTCCTGTTATAACTGCATTATCAAATGCATCCCTGGAATTCTAATACCATTGTAGACAATAAGTATAATGGTTGGGACAGCTATCTCCTAACATAACTCTGGTGGGAGGTGTAGGGTGAGTTGGGAAAGGCATCGCTAGGGTTACCAAAATATCCTAAATGTGATTCACCTGTGTAGAAGTGGCAGAGGGCTGCAGATACTCGCTGGGGCTGACAGCAACGGTGGTGGCCATACTGTCCTGTTGTTCTAAAAGGAGATACTGTGCATAACGAGCATGCAATAATAATAAAAATGGCCAAGGACCCCTCAGAATCTTTGTTGTGAAGAACAAGGCATAAAAATAGAATGCAACATAATATGACAATGAATGCAAAATAAATTTGCAACTCATCAACACCATAAGTAATTTTATGGTAGAAGCCACTGACCAAATTTGACAATAGTAAACCTAATAAACACACATATACATTATAAAAACCTTTTAAAGCAATGGAAAAACGTACAAAAAATACATAAATAAAAAACCTAATACAAAAGTTATATATCATCAAATGCTGTGCATATTTATATATGGATCGTTAAAAAAACTATACCAAAAACAATGGAAAAAGCATAGGTTTTGATACACAAAGTCGCCGACTGCTATACGAAAAAATTATTTCCATTTCAAAAAAATATTAAATGTATTATACATTTATTTATATATTTTATGCTTTATCATGTTGCGTATGTAAATATAAAGACATCTAACACTGTAACCCATAACAGTGTAATTTAAGCAACAACTAGCATTGCACCATAATTTTACCAAATTAAAGTTTTTCAAATTACACACAACTGTCCTTCCCTAATTAATCTCACACTTAAGCTACATCCAAGCCCTTTGGATACATTTAGGGTAGCCAAATATAGTGTAAAAAAAACTGCAAATTTCAATGTGATGCAACAGTTTAGACATCTTCTTGCCGACTGACTAATGGTTTTTCCTTCCTGACAGTGGGAATAATTTATCATCAAAATTTTAAACAAAAAAATCTAAACTTAAATCTGAATTTTTGAATACAGGTTTAAACTTTAAGCTACATGACAATTATTAACAAATTCCATGTTTATTAATACCCTGTTTTTGCAGCACAGTCAACTTGATTACCAGTCAGAAACTGGTAATTGGTTGTTACTGGAGTAATTACACAATGTCTAGCAATATGTTAAAGCTACATATGGCAACCCGTGCTGGCAGAAACCGTGCCAAACTGATTACTCTAGTGCTGAGCTCGTTAAATGCCACCACTTTTTTGACAGAGGAAAGAGTGTACTTGGACCGCATTTCGTTACTACTTTCATCTTATTCGTTTTACAAGACTTTACAAGCATGAATTGATCACCAGCTCTATATTATTAAGTGAAGACGTCAAAATGCTTAGTCAGTTTGCTGCTGCAATACCACGTAGTTTTGCTCATAATAGTTGCACAAAATACAAAAGTGAAAGCAATTGGCAAAAACGGTAAATTCGCAACTAAGGTAATGGGTTTGTGTGTATTACTAAAGATGGGCATCTCAACTAGTGTCTAAAACAGGAGCGTATACAATTCCCACTAGGAATAACTGTCCCTTTAAATCTGGAGATTCGCGTTAAGAAAAAATATGCAGTGTAGCAAGAGCGCGGTCTGAAATAGCGCCGCCATCAAACAGTTAGCTAGCTTGCTAAATAGGAAACGACGATGGTAACAGAGACGAGTCTCTCCCAGCAGCCAATACTGCTAGCTAACACATTTTTTTTTTAAATCAACAAATAACCACTTTAGCGATTGCACTTCTAAACAAAAACAATAAACTCCATATAATTTGTTTCAGTTTGAATCAACGAAATAAACTGGCCGTAAGCATAAAAATAAAATTAACACGATTGTGTTTAGCTAACATAGGCTAGCTAAACTTTGATAATGAAAGCCAGATCGATTTAGCAAGTAAAGTCATCTATCTAATTACAACATTTTTCAAAAGGACAGTTTTAGTACACCTAGGCTGAACAACAAAAAAAATGTTTTATGAAGTACAATGTAATATAAACATCAACGTTTTAATTCCTACCCACCGCTCATGACGACATTCGCTCTCCATGAACCTTTCAAGAGCAAGCCCATGTGAGACACCGCCTGCTTGCAAGGGCCAATCCAGATGCACATAGTTTATTGAGAGACGACTATACTAGCCAATGAAAATTATGCATCCATGTGATTGAAATTGTATTTGAGCAATAGAAACGTTGAATATCTTCATGTCCGACGATTGACGCGAAGACAACCAGTGGCGTACTGAATTTACTGATGGATGGGAGTATAAAAAGGATTGGTTTAGATTTCTTATGTCTCAAACCAATAAAATGTGAGCGTTTTATTTCACTGACGTCAAATATGTCCAATCTGGGTTTTTAGAGACTTTTCACTCAAATTCAACAAATATTTTGATCAACGATTCGCTACTCAAGTCTCCAGAGTGGCTGCCCCGTGATTGGTGAATACAATGTGACGTATATTTGCAAACGGGAATATTGTGTTATTATTCGTCTATTCGCAAATTCATACGTAAGCTTCCGATGGAGTTTACAAATTGTCGATACTTTTGATAGGATTACAAATGGAAAAAAAAGAAAAACTTTAGAAATTCTGCTCGGACCTTAAACGATTTAGTCACTGGTAATCTAAAAATGTCCAGCATTGTGAACATTCTCGGAAATTTGCTGACTCGGGTAAGGTTTTCGCAGACTCAAACAGTTCATGAATCCATGCCGTCTCTAACCAAACAGCTATGCATCAATTGTCTTAGCTGTTACAGCAGGTAGGTGTTACGTTTTAGAAAAATTGCACAGGCTAATAGATCATTTTCTTATTCTGCGCTCAATTAAAGTAATGTTTTGTGAAAAAATAACTGATTAATGTATTAACGTTTTCTAAACAAGATTAGTAGACATGCACTTAAGTACTCTGTCCGATGCAAACCGTTATTTAACCAGGTATGGGCATTGAGAACAGACTTTCATTTAAAATGACTACCTGGTCAAGAGGCATCATAAATACAGTAATACAGATAGAGAATACGTTATAAAAGGCGACAGATAAAGTCAAGTTTGCTTAGATATAGGGTTGATTTTAGTTTAAAGTAGGAATAAGCCTATAACAATTGGGATCTGTTACATCACCCTCATTAAAGAGAGACATGACAAAAGCAGATTTCAATTCTAGTGGAATATCAGATTTAAAAAAAGAAAATAAATAGATATGTCAATGGTAAAGATATTAAAGGATAAACTATTTTTGAGAAAAAATAGATATTATGAATATAATATTATATTATATATCAGTGTGGTATGCAGCCGGCAGTGGTTTGGTTACTGTGACGTCATTGTTCTTTGTTTTAAAATTGTTTAAAATTTAAAATTTTCAATAAATGGCAAAAACTTTGCATATTGTGAATATTTGGATCGCTTTTTTTGGCTGTAAACAGACTATTTAAAAATGAAATTTAGTCTCGTACTATGCATAATGACTGAAATGGTTTTCCTTTTAAAACAGCAATGTGTGGAAAGGTTGTGAAAATAATTTCCTTCTATTTTGAATGCCTCTGAGGATAGGGAAACAAGTTGTTCCAAAGGGTTCAAAAATAGGCACCTTTGGAGGTCTGTTCAGAAGGGGTCTAACAGGAAGACATTTTCTCTTTGTATGTGCTGATTAGTTCTTCGAGATTGAAAGGCAGTCTAAATATTTAATCAAGATGTATAAAACATCTTAAATGTCAATTCTCTCACAATGAAATTAAAGAGTGTTTTTTTGTTGTTGCTGGTGACTTCCTGTCAATACCATATTTAATTTGTTTATTAAATAATTTTTTTGTTAAACCATAACCCTTGTGTCTTGCTTTCTTGCTTGAGTTAGTGGGTGGATCTGAGTTACTTGTTATAGCTACATCATGACAGTTACAAACAGCTGAGTGCGGTTTCATTAACCAACCGCAAATCATAAATTTGGCACTTGGCTATAGGTGTGTTCCCACTAACTGCCTATCAATCTGGGCCAACCTGGAAGTGTCACTGGGCGGAACTCCATGCTCCTCCCACCTCAAAATGGGGCCACCAAGAACCCCAGTAAGGGGAGACTAGGTCGTAGGGCCAAGATTCTGTTAGGATCATGGCACCCAGAATGATGCAAAAGAGGAGGCCTTCCTTTGCCTCATCAAAGCTGGGCCCCTTGCAAGGATTTGGATGGTGAGCCCACTGTAGGCCCTGACCAAAGCCCTGTTTCTATATATTTATATAATAACTTTTTACTTAATCACACATAATTATATTAATCACTTACTTATACACATGCATCTTTTCCCATAATCAATTTATAATCCACTGTATTACTTTATGGTTAATATTACTTGCATTTATTGCTATTACTATATGATTACTATAACTTACACTTTGATCGCCGTATTACTATTTTTGTGTTATTAAATAATCATTGAATGTATCCGTTCACTTATTATTGTCCTTCAGTGTTCAAGTTAAGCAAAGGAGTCAGAATTCAGTGCGTTGAACCAGATCAAATTGAAGTTCGTGGAATTATTTTAGTTGGAACAATATTATTCCATTATTTCTGGGGTTATGGTTATACAAAGTTATTGGAAAACTCTTAGTAGTGTTTGAGAATGTGGTTATATCCGATGGTCTCTTTTTGTGTATTTAAATTGTATTTGTTGAACATTTGGATTTATAACCAGAAATAACCATATGTGATCAGAGCCAGACCTAAGGAATTTTGAACTATAATATTATAATGTCATAAAATGGTATGTGGATGACTTCTAACTGCAATAGTTTTTTAACCAATAAAAAATAAATAATAATAATGGGGAGAGAGGGCAGACTTGACACAGCCCATGAATTGAACCTTTACAAAACAAAAACCTTGCTTTTCCTGGAACAAGTTGCAGTGAATGTTCCCATATGTGGTTACAAATATATTCTTTATAATATCAGACTATTAAGGTACAGCCAATAAAAAAAAAAATACTCCTTACAATACCACAAAAAAACAAATCTGCTTTCATCGTGTGAAATACTAAGATATTTACACACCTTTGTCAGATCAGTGTTTTTAATGTGAGCTTCAAAGGATTTATCTAATGACTAAGTGGTATATTCTAATTCAAAAAGTTAACTTTAGTTAATTGTTAATTAAGAAATAAACAATTGGTACAAAAATATCCTGTGGCACGCAACAATGAACACACAGGAGAGGTCGAGTTGAAGTGCGGCTTCCCCGCTCTCTTATTTTATTAAACCACTAAATACAACCCACTCCTCCCGGGTTCCTCATGAGAGTTCCATGAGCTTTTATAGATGCTAACTAAACAACACTAATACAGTGTGCAATTCTGAGTACTTCCAGCAATCTTAAAAATCAGTTGCACAACTTTGTTAAAATGCGTGCAGAACTCAACTTTCATATCCCAATGGAGAGAGGGCAGTGCTGGTTTTTGTCTCTTGCTTATGTTTTCTCTCAGCCTTAAAATCCCTTCATGATAAAGGATTTGCCAATAAGCTCACAATTTTATCTGTCTCCATTGTGAACTTTTTTAGGCTATCTGTATTTTCTACCTTCTATCTGTTTCAGGATGAATCAATCAATCAATTTACAACAATAGCTGGCTAGGTGTAGTGACTGTTTCTATGGTGGTATATATTTAAGATGATTGGTTAGGGTTCACTACTGTTTATATAGGTAAATCTAGATAGATTGCATACATTCTTATAGTTCATATTGAATTATGTAGGTTTAGTTTTTCTTTTTGGATTTTCTTTTAATTCTTTGTATATGTCTATTGTTTATTTGTATAGTGTATATTTTCAGTGCTGCTGTAACGGTGCAATTTCCCTCCAGGGATCAATAAGGTTCAACTTACTTACTTACTGATTCCAGAAATTATGGACTTTTGGTGGAGGCCTCGGGTTCAGGTTCATCTCCATCAGCCTTCTTTATCTATTTTTTCATCTGGGAGACATTTTGCAGTTGTAAACAAATCTAAATGTTTTATTTTATAAATTATATGGGAAACCACTAGTTTTTCCTAGTAGGGTGATTATAGACTGATTTTTTTTGCAAGAGAGTTGTTTCTTGTTTCAAACCATGCCGGGTTAATTCTACTTTGAAACTATTACCAGGCCATCTTCTGCATGTGGAACAGCAATTGCCTGTCTGCAACCTGCTGTCCAAACTGTAGGTTTCAGATACAGTTTTTTTCTTAATTTTGGAAACTGTTAAGAAAAGGCTTGTTTGAAAATGAGTCAGAGTCTCTTTGCTTACTTTTGCTTACTATTGATCTCCAGTCCCCATTTAATGGAGATAACTTAAAATCCTTTGCAACACAGGCGAGGCAGTTTAAAGTGTCTGTTCAAGCTTACGCCAGGCCTCACTCTACTGAAGTACATTGGCTAACATTATACCTACACATTTAAATGGTGCTGCATTCCTTTCTGGGATAGTTAGCCTCCTGCTGTTCAGTAAGAACATGGGCGTGAAAGAAAAGCTGATGGAGGCATTTGGATAAAAACTATTTATTTTATATTTTCAGATCTGCTTTCGTGAGGCTAATGAAAGCCTGGAGGAATATGTAAATATTTCTTGGCAAGTTATGGAAGCTTTCCCAGACTACGATTGAATTAAGCAAGATGGACAAAAGTTCAGGCATTTGCAAATTAGTTATCCCAGCTCTTCTGTGCCTCACTCTCTAACCAAGAATTCTCCTATGGCTGTGGTATTACTTTTAACAGCGGAATGCTAAAGAAGAAGACTTACAGTTGTGGGACATTTAGCTTTATAATCGTCTGGCTTGATTGCAACAGACTACTCACACAGGTATTAGTAAATTTGATCTGCAGTGTGCTCACAAACTATGATTCCATGGGGCGATCTCCAGACCATCATACAGAAACCAATAGAGCAAGAGGATGGTCTCCCTTGGAGCATTTCGATCTTTTTTCAAAGCAGTTTACTTCTACCACTAACAACCTTGTTATGGGAGCTGCAGCAACCCTCACTTTACTTTTGAGTGTTTTGCAGTTATTGTCACCAGCCAGACATAGCCTCCTGTGCCACACAAAGCAGGGAAACTTCCATTTACTGATTGTTGTAAAAAAATGACCCAGACATCAGTTACATTGGCCATGGGTCAAAGTTCCAATAGACTCAGGTATTAAAAAGTATGATTGTGTTCGATTTTGTAATTAGAGAATCTAATTGCAAATCAACTACATATGTTAAATGATTCATCGAAGGCACTGATTGGCACAAGCTGTAAAATGTCTTTGATTAATACAAAATGTAGGATGTCTGTACCGCAAGAAAGCACTTCATAAGCTCTACATGCTGACCCTGTAAATTGCCAGTTGTTGTACAGGACTCTATCATGTTTACTGTGTCTTCGGTGATGTACAGTCCCTATGTACAGCAGAACTCATCTTTTGTTTGCTCGCAGTATAACATTGGTAACAAATTATTTTTTTTTTGTCATGTGCTTACTTGAACCATTTGACCAAGAATTGCATCATAGATAGCATTTGGTGTGTATTATTGAATTGAGGAGGGGATCTCCTTAATAATGCGCCCAAGAATTATGCTACAGTG
Source organism: Hiodon alosoides (assembly GCA_025775065.1). Classification (NCBI taxonomy): domain Eukaryota; kingdom Metazoa; phylum Chordata; class Actinopteri; order Hiodontiformes; family Hiodontidae; genus Hiodon; species Hiodon alosoides. The sequence goes on along the minus strand of JAOYSI010000013.1, from coordinate 2,950,602 downwards.
TCTTCTACGTTTTAGCCTCAGCTGTTCAGAGCAGATTTATTGCTGTCATCTGAAACTGAACAGTGTCTAAATTCTTTGCTGTGCAGACATCATGAAATATTTTAACCTGTTAAGCCAAACAAGAGATTCTGGGCCAATCAAATACCATATTAGAACTGGTGACCACTTCTCCATTAAACAACATGCATTTCGTACATCCCCTAATAAGTGCAAGGGGAAATTCCTTGAAGTTTATAACGTTGTTTTTCCTAGCTCCTTTTCGAATAACCTCTATAGAATAACCTTTAACCCCTCAAACAACACAGGGTCTCTATCAGTCAGCGTAATAAAAAAATGGAACCATTGCAGTGCAAACTCAGTGATTGTTGTAACACCAATGTTTTCATCTGATGTTCCAGACACATTAAATTTAACTTTATATTTAAGCTGTGGTTCGATGGGTGTTGGCACATTCCTTCTACCAAATACTTTATTGCTAGGTAGAGGTAATTAAATAGAAGATATTAATTTACAGGTCTGCGTCACAGAAATGTGACTCTCATCTAATTTTAAAATATGCTCTTGAAATTTAAATTTTGCCAAAACAGAACAAATGCATCAATTTCAAGTTCAAGTTCAAAATATTCAAATAAACACTTACGGCTAAATATGTCAAAGACTTAAACCTTTAAGACTGCTGCAAAATATAACAGCAAAATAATTAATGTTATATGAAATGTTAAGTTTATCAGACAATTAACTGGATAGATTAACGTATAAAAAAGGAATGTAATGTATACACAGTATTTATATATACAATGTTTATAATGAGTTCTAGCTAGATTTCAGAGCAGCCCAGGATTTTATTTTAAACCAAGGCTAGTTATAACAGGATTACGTCAGTACCTGGACTGGCATTGCATTTTGTGCAACAACATAAGTGATACTTAATAGCTAATTGGTTGCAAATTAATAAATCCAAAAGGATTAGATGCAACAGATTGGGATTCAAATATATGAAAAATCCTTAAAATGCATCTTAAATAGAGCACTCTTCTAGGCTCTTTTAAAAATATAATTCTGGTTAAGAACTACAAATTTTCTGACCTTAATGACGTCTTTTATGTTAGTTTTCTTCTGAATAATCTATCTATATGGGTCTAATTAAAAGAAGCCTCCCCGTATCATTAAAAGGGAACATTTTTAATGTATTTATTTATTTATTTTAATGAAGAAAAATCAGAGTGGTTTTCTCTTTAAATTGATGAGAAAATGACAGATGCTAGACCATAGGGCACTACAATGCCTCCCACCCCTTTAAAATCCTGCTCCACTGGGCTAACAAACCATTTCAGTATGGACCTCACTTTGTGCATTGGGGCATTATCATGCTGAAACAGGAAACTGTTTCCACAAACTGTTGCCATAGAGTTGGAAGCACACCACTTGGACGCTTGGAATCGCACATGATGATCTTAGTCTTTGGGTGCAGCTGCTCAGCCATGGAAAACCATTTCATCAGCTAAAAAAAAAAATCCCTTGAGTGATAACTCTATGCCTAAACTAAAAGTAAATGTGGTAAGAAATTATTTTCATGCTTTTTGCAGTATTGACCCTTTCCTGTCTATTTCTAATACCGACTGCTACATCTTGTCATAATTATTGTAATTATTGTAACGCAATCATATGGGTCAACCGACAGATGCATGAAGTGCACCGGTGATTTGGAGATGGAGAGGCAAAAAGTGAATTTACAAATATGTGCATAAAGGAAAAAAATGATCTTTTCATTAAAGTATTAAGATGGAGTGAATGTGACTTCAAAAACTATTATTGTCTATTGTTTAAAATTCAACAATGGACAGTAATGTACAAATTCCTGTGTTTCGAAAGGGGTTGATGTCAGGGCTCTGTGAAGGCCAGTCAAGTTCTTCCTCAACAATCTTAACAAATCATTTCAGGATGGAACTCACTTTGTGCATGGGGGCATTATCATGCTGAAACAGAAAACTGCTTCCTCCAACTAAATTCCATTATACCTCGGGCACCAAACTTTATTGTAGGCACTGTGCATTTGGGCAAGTAGCGTTCTCCTGGCATTTAGATTAGTCAGTCAGGCTTCCAGATGGTGAAACAAAATTCATCACTCCAAAGAATGCATTTCCACTTCCAGTGGTTGCAAGCTTTACACCACTCCAGCTTGGACACTTGGAATCGCACATGATGATCTTAGTTTTTGGGTGCAGCTGCTCGCCCATGGAAACCCATTTAATGAAGCTCCTGACAAACAATCCTTGTGCTGACATTGCTTTCAAAGGCCTTTAGGAACTCGGTAGTGAGTGTTTTAACTGTGGACCGACTATTATTACATACTACGCACCTCAGCACTCGCTGGTCCCGTTCTGTGAGCTTTTGTGGCCTACCACTTCACGGGAGAGCTGTGAACGGATAGGAAGACATGCGATCAGGGAGAGTAATATGCAGGGCTATCCTCCTTGAGACCTGAATTTATTCATAGTAGTTTGTACATTTTTATTTACAGTTCATTTTAACGGAAAATTTTATCTGATGCTTCATAAGTAACAAAAAATGGCTGAAAGTGTTAATATCCACCTATCCCGAAACGCTGAAGATCAACCCAAAATGTTGCATTAAGATCTTTTAAGATCTTCCTCATTCAAAACTTTTTTGCTAATAACATTCTATCCATGAGTGTCTCAAAGATAAGGGAATAACCTAAACCCAATTGCTACGAATCTGTTGTCACCTTACACCCTCTGTCAGGGGATTAAAACTGAGAAAACACCAGACCTATAATTTTTATGGCTACATATTCATTACACATTAGTATTATTACCATATTTTGTTCGCATAGGAGAGTCTGATCATGAAATATGCCTTATTGTGTGGCTAGCCTGTCTGGAGTACTGGATTACCAATCACAATTAAATGTTGCATTCATCATATTTAATCAAAAATTTTATTTGGATGTGCTGGTGTTCACAGTGAGAATTTCACTATCCAACACAACGTTTAATGGGGAACATATAATTACACCTATTGTAATTGCATTTCATTATTTTTATTAAGTATATAGCCTACTTTTGGAGTGAGAGAGATTACATTTAGTCTGTTCAACACTAGTGAAATGTGATGTTTTTATAAATTAATTGTTGCAAAAATTCAAACAATATTAAAACCAAACACTGAAATCAATAATAATATATTAAATAAAATTATTTTGGATTTTTTTGTTGCATGCTGCTATCCATGTTGTCCAGCAAAACTAGGATAACAAAAAATGTTTTGATATTGCCCTAACTGTGGTTCCCTGAAATAGAAATATCCATTACTAATGTGTTATTTCCCATTCAGAACACAGAATTCTGAACAGTTATACCAAAAATGCAAGTGTGCTTGTTGTCATGTGACTGCAAACAGGTAAAAAATCTGGTAGCATGACAGTATAGTCAATTAACCATGACTATGAAGACTGATGGTTAACATTTATATTTCAGGAACCACGGTTATGACAATAACCCAACATTCCAAATATATTTCAAATATGAAATTTGAACCATCACTAATGGGCAAAAACCCTATTTGTCGTGAGGACGAGCAGTGCAACATTACTTAAACGACATGCAACCAATGACAATCGCTCTCACCACTTACAGGTCGGTGGAAGAATCAGCTCCAGAAGCTGCCCTCAGCACTCTAGTCCCAAACCCAGAGTACGTTCACAATACTCAACATGTGGAATCTGGTAAATATGTATGGGGTTGCCTAGGCTGCTACATTGCAGATGTCCTTGTCTGATGCACCTTGGATCATCGCCCAAGAAGTGGCCTGTCCACTTGTGGAATGGCCTGTACCTTCTTCAGCAGGGCCAGCTAGCTGAGCTGATGCCATTTTTACCGACTCAGTAAACCACCGGGACAGTCCCTGCTTAGACATGGCCTGGCCCTGTGACTGAGATCTGTTTATTTATTTATTCAGATAAATAGCTGCTTAGATTGGCGTAAGCTCTGTCCTCTTCACATAATAATATGCTAATGCCGTCACCGGGCACAGTGTGTGGAGGAGATGTTCAAAACACTCTAAGTTGTTGACAAACTGGCACCAATGCTGCTAAATTCCTCCCCATCACCTGAACAATAAACTTAGTTTAAGGATCTATTGTGTGATGAACCTGAGCTTTGCCAGTTAGTCAGGATCAAGGCAGACCCCTGGGTAACTCTTCCTGATACGGCACTACTTGTTAGGACAGTTAAAATCCTTAGACAGTAGCCCACAGGTGCCCAGCAACATCATCACCTGTATAGCAAACCTCACCAACAGAAAGAGGGTGAGGTTAATCTTGTGCATATTGTGGAGGTGAAATGTGGTGTTGCTGGATCTGGTGACAGCAAGGGCCGTTGCTGAGTTCTGCTAAGATGACTGCATCTTCCGTCAGAAAACAGAGTGCATGGGGGGAGCAGCCGCCGCCACCACCACTGGCTAGTCATCGAAGCTCTCCCCTTCGGCAGTTGGCCAGGCTAAGCGCATCCGCCCAGCCCTTCACATGAGTGACGGAGGGAGGGCAGCACCATCTCTGAGGAGTGGTCTGCCTCCTGCTCTCCAAACTCTTCCGATGCAGGTAATCAGTGTAAATTGTCGCACTGCACCAGGTACATCCCAGACTTGAAGAAGGCAGAAGGGATAGCAAAAACCATTGAGTCTGGTGGAAAAAACAGACGACTGAGGAGCAGGGCTTTAACCAACTGACGCAGCCAAATTGTTTTTCTAAAATAAGCAAGCTGACTTTTGGCTGTGGCAAAGCTCAGCTCAGCCCTGCTCACAGCACTTATTTACTCCAGATGGAGACTAATCCAGGAGCTGTTTGCTAGCAAGGAACTTGTGTCTGTAGTCAGAAATTAACACAGAGAATGCATACAATCACAATAAAAATATCACAAAACAAAAAAAGACAACAAAACATGGATTTAACGGCTTTTTCATGGCCATAAAAATGGAAACAACAGTGCACTAGACCCATTGAAGGGCAACACAATTCGCAGACTTCCTAGGCACACAAGACCATGAAAGGGCCAGCTAGCACAACAAAACTTGGTGCGATGGTTTGTATTTAAAAATGAATGCTGTGATAGGATGCGTTTCATTAAAATTTTTATGAGGTTTAACTAAGCTACACTATAAGGACAAACGTATTAGGACACCTAGCAGTTCCGTGCTCAATATTAATGCCTATGGATTTAGAATGGGATGTCATAAAAGCTCCAGTAGGTGTAATGTGTAGATGTCTCAATACTTTTGTCCATACAGTATATATGTCAGATGTTTAGAAATCTCACACGGCAAGCAAAATAAAAACTCTTCCAACAATTCCATTAAACTAACAAGGTAATCCAAGAGAACTGATCTTTCTCCTAGCACCCCTTTTAACAATTAGTTTCCTTCACACTCATAATGTCCTATAGCACGGTCAATAAGAGACAGCGAAAACAAGCCCCTCCATTTTTTTGATGTCCCTTGCAGTTCTGACTCAGTCGGTGTGAAGGCAGCTTTAGAGAATATGTTGCAACTGACCCTGAATATTTAAATCAAATTATGATTTTTTTGTTTACAACGATGGGCTTGCCATTAATAGTGCATACTATTAGAATCTGAATTATTTGAAGTTAATTGAAGTTAACACATTAACTTGTCTTTCATCATCAGTGGGCATAATCCAATAGGATAAGAAACATTGTTCTATTAAGACAACTTTTTGCTACTGCTGTTCAAGGTTTACAAATTACCTCAGCACCTAAGGCAAAGTGGTTACAGTGTGAATTTAACACTTTCCTCGGGTTGGCTCCACACGACAGATAAAAAGATAATCAGCTAGCAAGCATGTATGGTATGCATATTGATACTCTAGACAAATGTGCGGAAAAACAAAGACCAGGAGATCCAGGGCAATTACAGAGAAGGATTGGGGGCTATAGTGTCAGATAAAATGTGAATACATTAAAACTAAACTAAAAAAGAACTACATGTCTTTTTATAAATAAAGTATTTCTTACTCCTATTAATTTAAACGGTATCTCTGCTTCTTCTGCACTAATTGTCTAGACAGCAGTTCCTCCCTCCTATTATACTTCCAAACAGCACCACCTTTTTTCATAATGCTTGAGTCACAGCATTCTGGTTGGGCTTAGCCCAATGACTTCATTGGACATAGGTCAACAGCAACAATCACAGCGTCAACAAAAAATATTGGTAGCTTGGTTGTAGTTGGCATCCATGGAATCTTTATAATCTAAAGATAGTAAAGATTGCTCCATATTTAGGGCCCCTTCACACAGTTTTTTGCAAAAAAGGATCTGAAGACATATTAAGTGTGTTGATTTTATGACTTAAAAACTTATGGGCATGAAGGAGGGACATTTGTACAGTAGGAAAACATACCTGAAGATTAAGTTAACTGTACATTAGGTTAACTGCACATTTTTAAATAGTCATGTAAACTAAAATTATGGCATACAAAAAGAATAGGTAATACAGTAAACAAAAAGACCAACCTAAAGCTTTATTTTTACAAAAAACCTATACAAATGTCTTTAGAAGAACAATAGTTGTATAGCTAGCCAGGTATTTATTAAATTATACATATTTCAATATGAAAATGTAAATTCGCTTGAAATACCATTGCTTGCTATCTTTTTTTTTTTTTTTAAAGACAACGAACACTGCAGCAAATAGTTTTTCCATTTTGAAATTGGTGGGGAAAGCTTATGACTGACCTAGAACTTATTTAATTGGTTAAAATAATTATTTTTGATAGATTCCTGGTTGTTTTTCTTTTGCCATCCCAATGCACCATCTTCATAGAAAACAATGTTTTCTGTGTGAAGAGGCCCTTAAGGTGTTATACTTTTCTTAAAATTATGAGATTAATTTAATTGCCTTTATCATTCAGAGAATTGGTTGTTTTCATACACACAAACACAATCTTACAATATGTTTTTAATACCGTTATGCATTTAGTTCCAGTATTTCCACATATGTATTCTCTGACCTGCTTATCCAATATTTTAATTAGTTTTTTACCATGTTGCCCATTGGACCTGGAAAATATCTTATAGTTCAGAATTGTAGCTTCTCTAACCTAGCAACAACCCACACTACTACATGGTTTCATGGTTACTATTTCCTGGTTGCAATAAGTCCATCTTATCTACATGATGGGGCATTATTTAGAGAGGTCTGGATGTACAGTTTAGCACAAAATGGAATAGCAGCTTTTTCCAACCCACAAACATGAATTGACAAACACAGACAGAAAACAAAATTTCCCAGTCACCCAGACCAGCCGTTTAAAATGACTACAACAAAAGGAGCAAATTTAAAGTTTGCTAACCAAGGATGTTGAGAGGCATTTTTTTCACTTCACATAAATGGTTAGAGCCCAAACCAAATGAATAAGGTGGTCTTGGGGACACACACAGTTAAATTCTTGTACAGCAGGTGCACAGTTCCATAGAGAGGGAACACCTTCTCAAGATGGGCTTAGAGGAGAAGGGAGAATGGAGAAGGCTATGGGTAGAGGGAATCCATAGAAACAAACAAATTGTATAATGTTTAAAACGCCAAGCACACTGGCAAGTTTACTGCCACCTCCAAGCCTGATTCCAAGTCCATTTCAGTTAAGATTTGTTATTCCAGTGTGTAATTGGGTGTTCAGTCAGTATTTCTTCCAGGTCATCCTTGTGAAAATCTTCACTCAGTTTTCAGTTAAGTCTTTTCAGAGGCAAACACATTTCCTTCCATGTCACAAAAAGGAAAATAGTAGATTATCATGACCTCCAGTGGTCACAGAAATAGAACCATGAGTTTTGATGCCATGGGAGGTCTTCCCAGCAGAATGAGGCTAACAATATCTAGTCTTCAGGGCTACTTCCCATTAAACCTATAAAAGAGGGAAAGAAGAGGGGTGCATACAGTTATGCACAACAAATATAAAACACACATTGCATAAAACCTCAAGAATTCTAGGATTCCTACAGGGGAAATAACACGTTAGTGATGGTTCACATTTTTGTTTTGTTTAATATGTACCAAGGATTCAATTGTCTTTTATCTACCATGGCTCTCTATACACTCAGATAAATGCAGGTTTCTGTTTCTGTCACGTAGCGGCAAATCATACATACTCCTAATGCCTCTCTAAACTTCAAGAAACTTCACATGGATTCACTTGCTTGTTCAGAAACATGTTTACTCCTTAGGTAATTAAAGTACCTAAGTACTTGAAAGTGCTTGAAAGTAAAAAAAGTAAAGAGTAAAGAGGGGGGAAATATCTGACTTGCCCATTTGTTGTTGCCTCTAGTTATACAATATTATATTTTTTAAAATCTAAGCAACTAATGTGAACTGTAATTTTTCTGTAAGTAATAGGTCTCTAGTGGATCCCACATGTAGCTTACGTTTGCAAAAGCTAAAATTAATCATAGCTTCATGAATCATGAAATTCTGGTTCCACTGTAGCCACTCAAAGCAATGTAGCATGTATGTGTAATCAGTAAGTAGCTATTCATTTCAAGGACAAGGATAAGGACACTTTGCTAGAGCACCAAAGCATTGAGAAATTGTCATGAACAAGAGTTAGTTTTATGTCAGTGTGAACTTCAAACTTCAAAAACTTTAATAAATGGTTTACCAAAATATAAGCATATCAATCAAACATTTATATTTTAATGTTTGTTACCATTGGGGAAAAACAGATGCCACGCAATGGCAATTTTACCAAGTGAACAGACACGTTCTAATAACAGGGCAACTTGGTTTATAGGTTTCATTGATCATAAAATAGACATCAAAAGCTTAGCATGTAAAATGTTCAGGAGTTGCCTCTGTTGCACCTTGATTATTCAATATCTGAAAGATGGGGCTTTGTCTTATTTAAGTGTTGCTTTTGTGGCAACGTGCCAAAGTAAAGTAACATAATACATAATATAAGTGATACAACTTGGTCGATAGGTAAGAACGAGTCAGCTATGATAAATATATGTTGATACCTTTATTTATCTTCATTTTATTGGCTTCGACTGTTGCCTAAACCGACAACCTACTCAATCAACGCATGCAAAATACGGGCTTTGGTGCTCCCGAAAGAGATGCAACTTTCTGAGGGGAACTAGCTATACACGGATAGTTATATGGTTGCTTACCTTGTATCTCGCTCAAAGTACCTTAGTGCTTACAGAATTTTTCTTTAGCTAAAGTCTGCTTTTTATTTTGTGCTCCCACAGTGACCAAAAACTCCTATTTTTTGCTATTTGTTCATTGGTTAGTCTCGTCTCCCCTTCGCACAAGAGCGAAGAAGTGGACACTTACTTCAACCGATGAGACACAGTTAAGTTTGAGACCCTGTCTCTGGCTCCACCCCCAAGTCTTTGCAGACATCTTTGATTGACAGGTACATTTCTTCCTCTGGGTCATAATAGTAGAACTTTCTCAGATATGCGATCAGAGGTCTGTAGAAGGGAGCGTGAAAGTCAACACTAAGGTCAGGAAAATAAACCTTAATATAAAATAGTTAGGAGTACCAGGAAACAAAAAGTAAAAAATATTTAAGCACACACACACACATAGGCAAAGCAAAAGAAGGGGAAGACACAATAGGCACATTATGAGAATCAATGACAGCGGTGTCCATAATGCATTTACACACACACACACACACACACACACACATATATATATACACACATATACATATATATACACATATATACATATACATATGTGTTTCTGGACAATTCTTTTAGGCAGATTTGCTCCAGGTTGTTCAGATTGTTGATTGCAATTTTCAAATATTGCCACAGATTCTCAATGGGATTGAGATCAGGACTTTCCCACTGTAGGAAATTCGCCTTTTTTCCCTTAGAGCCACTCTAATGGTGCTTTGGCCTTAGGGGCTTGGAGTCATTGTGCTGCTGAAATGATCATTTCCTCCCCAGCTTCAGTTTTTTAGCGCACTGAAGCAGGTTCAGTATTTCCCTGTATTTTGCTCCATCCAAATTCTGACAAGATGCCCTGCAGATGAGAAGCATCCCCGCAGGTCACTTACGAACTCGACAGTTCTCTTCGGTCTTAATTTTCCATCAGATTCACAGCCTGACCAATGATACTTCAACAGTGGGGTTTTTATTCCGTAAATGTGACAGCAACTTTAATGGTTCAAAGGCGGAAACCATTGGTAAGGTAATTGTGTCCTTTTTAGGGATTTATGCAATTTTGTGTAAACTGGAAGCTTCACCAGCACAAGGGTTGTGTAAGCAACATACATCTGTTATATATATATATATATATATATATATTTACATACACACACACAACAGCACTACAGTCCTAAAACTACAGCACTTTTGTAAGTCGCTTTGTTAGAGCGTCTGCTAAATGCCAAAAAATGTCAAATTAAAATTACACAGGTATATAAATGGATCATGGATGCACACACTGACACTAACTGATAAGGACTGACACAGGAAGTTATAAGGGCTGTACTTTGGCAGAGGCAGTTCCTGGATGTGGTCAATGCGGACCAGCTGTCGGATGCAAAAGCGACACAGATGCTGGAGAGACTTGACGTTACTGAAGCGAGACACAGGATACAGCAGTTGCACTGGGGTAGGAGGGAGCCCTATAATACAGAAGAGATAAACATGATCACAACCTTCACAAACCTAACTTTATTCATTTTAATTGCTGTAGGTTATCACTTGAGGCATGATCTGGAAGTGCCTTTGCAGTATATGTTACTACAAAATTGAAGAGGTTACTTACCAGGCACCCGTGAGCGCAAAAAATAAAGAAATTTGCCATTCTTGGAGTGCATGATGGCACGCTCAATAAACTCCACCACAGAGTGGCAGCGGTCCTCAAACTTGGGATGACACCAAAGGCTGAATGTTCCTGGAAAAGGAAGCACAAACTCACTTATACAGAGAGATAGAAGGATCTGCCTGTCTGCCCTTCATGCAATGTAACTGAAAGAAACACAGGAAATGAAAAATAAGGTCAAAGTTCATAACATAATGAAAATTTAAACAGTTGATGTACTGTAATTCTAAATGTTATAAAATATTCATATATTAATACCTGAGATCATAAAAACAAGAGGAAACCAAAAAAAGATAAAAAGATTATGCTTTGGTTTGATATTTGATATAGCGCAGAAACCAATTGACACAAAGTAATAGACAGATTGCATTTTCCAGAAGAAATAAAAAAAAAAAACACAGAATACCCAGTACCAAACAAATGGCTGCCACCATTTCAAAATATTTTTACCTTTGATTATTGAAATTGTATTTTAATTTATTTGAAACAATAATGGAAAGTTATTCAATTGCAAAGGCGCAAGTTGATTAGGGAAAAGAACACCAAAATTTAACTGAAAAAGCTTAATTCCCCTAACATAAAAAATAAAGCAAAGAGTGAGGAGCTTACAAGATAGTGTAGCAGCTTTAGTATCTGCCCTATATAAATGTAAGAAATGGTACGGCTAGAGATATTTTAAAGCATGAGAACAAGTCTTTCATACTTAAGTCTAAAAAACTATAATCAATCCTAAGTGTCAATAGCAGCTGTTTCAATGATTTTTTAAATATAAGGAAGTGCCATATTTAGCCACAAATATTGATTTGGTACCTGACCATTAAAAGGCTTCTAATTTAAAAATATATCCAAAAAACTAATTTGACTAATAACTAACATCGGGAAAGTATTCACAGCGCTTCACTTTTTCCACATTATGTTATGTTACAGCCTTATTCCAAAATGGATTAAATTAATTATTTTCCTCAAAATGCTACAAACAATACCCCACAATGACAATGTGAAAGAAGTTTGTTGGAAATCTTTGAAAATGTATTAAAAATAAAAAACGAAAAAAATCTCATGTACATAAGTATTCACAGCCTTTGCTCAATACTTTCTTGAAGCACCTTGGGCACCAATTACAGCCTCAAGTCTTTTTGAATATGATGTTACCCTTCTCCCCCGATCGCTCAGTTTGGCCGGGCGACCAGCTCTAGGAAGAGTCCATGTGGTTCCAAACTTCTTCCATTTACGGATGATGGAGGCCACTGTGCTCTTGGGACCTTCAATGCTGCAGTAATTTTTCTGTACCCTTCCCCAGATCTGTGCCTCGATACAATCCTGTCTCGGAGATCTACATACAACTCCTTGCACTTCATGGCTTGGTTTGTGCTCTGACATGCACGGTTAACTGTGGGACCTTATATAGACAGGTGTGTGCCTTTCCAAATCATGTCCAATCAACTGAATTTACCACAGGTGGACTCCAATCAAGTTGTAGAAACATCTCAAAGATGATCAGTGGAAACAGGATGCACCTGAGCTCAATTTTGAGTGTCATGGCAAAGGCTGTGAATACTTATGTACATATTTTTAATACATTTTAAAAGATTTCAAACAAACTTCTTTTATGTTGTCATTATGGGGTATTGTTTGTAGAATTTTGAGGAAAATAATGATTTTAATCCATTTTGGAATAAGGCTGTAACATAACAAAATGTGGAAGCGCTGTGAATACTTTCCGGATGCACTGTATATCAAACAGTCTAACTTTTCAGCTTACCTCTGTAATGTTCCATGCGGGTGTGGTGGGTGATGCTCTGGGAACGGAAGCTGAGGCTCAGAATGTAGCGGGGATCTGAACTGTCCCGAACCAGAAAAGATCCATCTGGTTTGCCTTTGAGCTTCATTTCTGCATCCTCCCAGTTCATGGGCCCCCAGTACCACCCACACTATTGAGAACACAAGTACGCACAGAAACAGAAAATTACCGGTAATGGCATTTGCACTATGGTGGATTTAATCATGCTGACTTAAAAACCTCTACATCTCCTTTCTGCTAAAATAAAAAATAAAGAAAAACATGATTTCCATAACCAAGTTTTTTCAAGTTAACCACTTATTAAACATAAAATGTCTAATCATATCAACCATTTTAAAGTTGCTAGGCAACATCACACTTTATTATATGGCTACCATATTTAGCAACTAATGAAATGCAAGGATATGGTGGTGTGTATAACATTTAGAAAGAGAGAACCTCAAACAAAAACAAAAAAATAATAGAAATCTTTTTTTTGTTTTTTAAACAGGACATTTTGGAAAACAATTCAGAAAATCTTGGACAGTCGCCTAATAAACTCCAGGACAGGAGGCCACCATAGCACAATATAGCCAAAACAGCTGCTAAAATGAGCTTGTCTTCTCAGCGAATACGGAATTACAAGCCGTCCATGAGCCCTTTAAGTGGGAACTGATGGGAATATATTTTTGTTGAATTGATTTCAAATGTATGCTTAGGTCATTTTTTTTTTTTTTACATAGCTTATAGCCTACTTAAATTTTCTTGAATTATCAGCCTGTTATTATTACAGTCACGTCTGCCCCGAAACCCACCCTGTTGCCATCCCTTAAACCAAGATAATAGCTTATTTTCTCTTTCTGAGAAATGACAAAATATTTCCCCTAAAGGACAGTCATATTAAAATAGCAGAATAACACTTACAGAATCTTTGTGGAGAATAAGAAATAGCTCAATAGTGGTATAGTGTAATAAACCCAATTGAAGTCATGTAAAGTCAGGCTTCCATTCTCTTTTTTACTTCCAAGCCACTGCGGCACCACAGTGACCATTAAGAGTGATGATTAATATTTTTATTTCAGGGTAGTGGTGCTCCACCAACTACATAATTTAGATTTTTCTACATGCTCCATCTATCATGCGAACAGCCACATGAACAGGCTCTGATAAGCTGAGCACCACAATGTACATTTACAATGTCAGTTCGACACATTCACATGCATCAACACTGTTGTTACAAATCCAGAGTGCCGTGCAGGTAGATTCTTGTGAACGCCAGAACCTGCTAGTGAACTTATGAGGAATCACCCAGACTGCTGTTGCAGATCTCACAACCAATACACCCTGGAACATCATCCAAGAAGGGGCCTGCCTTCTCATAGTAATACCAGAGAAGTTTGCAGCAATTGGGCAGTTTCCAAGGAAGGCCCTACAGGAACTGCATCAGCAATGCAAACCAAGGTCTCCGGGGACAACATGGTGCCAACAGTAAGACTCTGACTGAGTTCCATTTTTTTTTTGTTAATCCACTGAACCACTTAAAGGCAGTGCACACAACATTCAAAACATTCAAGCACAACAAAGACGACCATGTCTAAATCACGAGAACAGACGAAAAGGCGTGCAATACCGTCAACGAAAATGTTGAAAGGGACGACAAGCGTTTCAGAAAATGTTGAAGCAGACATCTTAGCATCGAGGGAATGTTGAAGGATATTGTCGCTGAGAGCAGAAAACTCAACTGGGATTGAGAATGTCAAGGTTCTTTCAGGGGAAATAACCCATTAGTGATGGTTCATATTTTGTAGTTGAGAGGGAACTTGTGTTTTTTTTTTTTGGGTATGCCTTACCTTCTCAAGTTCTCTCAGACTCGCTGCAAAGCTGCTAGCGTCCGGACGTCTAAGAGGGCAGAGGAGGGGTGGTGGAGCCAGTCTGGAAGGGGTTGGAGTGTCTGGCTGCAAAGGGACAGAACGAGGGAGGGCCTGCAAAAATGTCTCTGTAATAGAAGTAAAACAAATTATTGCTGCACAATTTTGTCAACCAGAGATACATTATATATATAAAAAAAAACATTGAAAAAGTATAACTTTTATGGAAATTTTGAGTGAGGAAATTAGGACCCTAATAAAATATCACTAAATTAACAAAAATCAAAAAAATCTATTACAACAAGAATAGTAACAATTGCTCAGTCAGTTATTAATATATATTTATTCCTTTTTGGTGAATGTTATTAAATCACCATGAAAAATGCTTCGGGTATCACAGGATATGCTGCTTGAGCTCTAACAGATATGAAGCACCAATAACCAAACAACAACAGTACTATGGTTCGATGGCGAAAGGAAATCCACTGTCTAGCTTATGTAGTTTCTACTACTCGTTTTTGTCTTTGTTGTTTGGGTCTAGAGTTATGCTAGCACAGAGTCAGCTATTCTCAACCCTGGTCCTGTTTACTAGTTTGTTTTTTATCTTAAATTTGATGGAGCTGTGAATTAAAACCCATTCTCACTCAAGTAGACCTTATAAAAAGTTATTAATTGAACAACCAGCTGTTACCAATTAAGTTAATACAATGTATTTGCGTGCATTAGGGTTAAAAAGCAGAAATTTAAAATAAGTAAAAATCTTATAAGCTTATGTTTTTACTTCAATAAACACACATATAACTGATATCAGAAATGCAATGTCAAACAGTGACAAAAGTGAAATTAAGGTTATTTTAACGGGTCAATTAAACCTATTTAGTAAGAGGTGGATCGGAATAAAAACCAGCATACACAGGGATCACTCAGGACTTTAGCAGCATCAAGTCAATGAAACACACTGAGTCATGCATGTCTTGAGTTAACAAAACTGGCTTCCTCAAACAAAATAAGATCAGTTTAGATTTAGAGAGAAGACCAAGCCACATAAATCAAGGTTATATAAGCCCGAGTATCTCCCTCGCCCCAAAAAGAGACGTATATCTCAATGAAACAAGAAACATTTTAAAAGCTGTTCACATAAAATGTTTTATACTTAAAAGATGTGTAAATAGACTAAACAGACAACTGAAAGTACAAAAAATATTTGTGTTAGTTGAAAATAAGTTAGGTGGCATAGCAGGTAGCAGATCATTTTAAATGACAATGACTTTCTTGTGAATTGGAGATTTATCCAAGCTTGTGAAAGCGTTTTGTTGTCAACGTTTTGTTGTTTTCTTGATGTAGTATTTGTCAGTAGTTGTAGTTGTATAGTTTAATATAACTGCACTTTTTAACTAGGAGATTTAACTCATTTGCTTATTCCTTCTGTTTCTTATTTCCTTTGTTTTTTTTATCTTGCATCAGTCTGCATGTTTTTGATAGCGTTTTGAATGAAACGACATACACAAAATGTAGATGTTGGGATGCCAAGTGGTCAGATCCAATTATTCAGATTTGCCAGTTGAATCTGGATCATATCCCTGCTGACTTTAGCTGGGAGTCTCCTGACGGCAGTACACAATCCACAAGGTCCAAATCACCTTGGTTGGGTTTAAGCCTCTCTTCAAATTGGCAACTGAACCTCCTGAACAATCTCTTAAATGAGAGCAATTGGGAGTAGGAGTAGGTTGATGATTCTTACTATGCTTCATTGTGGTGTTTGGTAAAGTTAACATTTTCCGTTTCTCTAACTTAATCAGTACATCGTAGGATTATCCGTATAAGGATTGGAGGAAACTGCACTAATTTACTAACAGTTACAGCTCACTGCTACCCAAATTAAAATTCAAAAGTTACAATCTTTTTTCCGTTACAATTTCACTGTTCTGTGATATAATTTTTTCAAATTGATTTATAAAATATTTTGATGAGAAAAAAAAAGTTTTGGGTACTTTTACTATTTTACACCGTGGTCAATTTTCTACTCTCTCTTGCCTACAAACACGAAATTAGGTCCTTTTATAATGTGGCGCCACATCAGTTCCAGTTTAAAATGCCATCATGTTTCCCTGATAAAAACACTCTCCACCCACTTTGCATTGAAACAAAGCAGTGAAACATCAACAACTAAGGCACATCAACACCACAGCTGGGATCTCCCAGTCACAATCTGCAAATTACATAATTAGGAATCCAGTGAAATCTGAAATTCAGATTGTATGGTTCATTCACTGTGAACAGCAAGCAGCCTTTCGAGAGGTCAGGAAAAAAGTTTATTTTATCTGCTATTAAGAATATATTTCAATTTTGTATTGTAAGTGTTTGTGCTTTTAAACTTATTTAAAGCCTAATTCAAATGTACTGTTAGTACATCAATAACTGTTAGTGAAGTCCCAAATAGTGAAAAGGCTATGAACATGCCAGACGGGGCTCAAAAAGATTGATTGTGGGAATTCACAAACTGACATTATGCACTGACATTAAGGATCTATCTGCACACAAATAATGTTAAGGTGTAAAGAACGTAAATGTAAACACAACCAAATTAAACCTTTGCAAACTTAACTTAATTCGAAGCGTTGTGAGAATGATACCTGTTCCAACCAATTTTTGCTTAGGATTTTGGAGTAATCAAGTCTTATGTTTCTTGGGACAAAATTATTTTGAGGAAATATATCTCAACATATTCATTGAGTAAGTCATATATTTAACTTTTTATTGCAATGTACTACTTCCTGTGCTCATCTCAGTTTTTGAGTGTAAAGTGTAAATACTTTGATACTGCCACGTAAGAAATATGGTTGTCAATAATACCGATACTTTGATAGTCCCACGGTACCAAATTAAAAAAAAACTATTAATTATGCATTCGTTAATTCCTAAAAACAGAAAGTATTAAATCTCTCAATACTTGTATAATGAAAATTGCTTGTTTGCATCTTTCCTGTAAAAGACAAAAAAAAAACAAACAAAACCTTCCGTTATGTCCGTGCAGGGATACCACGATCACCAGGTAGAAACAATGTATTCAGTACAGGAGTACTGTATGTAGCCAGTATTCAGGAGTACAATGGAAGGCACACAAGCTCAGCGCCCCACGCTCTTATTAAAAAGAGAACAGCAGCAGTGCTGTTTGGAAGTATTTTCCTTACGAAGCGACTGAGTAGGGCAAAGCAATATATTCATCTAAGCCCATAGGCAAATGGTGCTTTAACACGTTACAAACAAAAGGTGGAAACACCTAAAATATTGCAAATGATTTGGCAGACAGGCATCCTGACCTCTTAAAAAATAAAAAAATGCATGGCTTCAGTAAAACAGACGTGAAATACAGAAATCGAATTTATTGCAAAGCATTTTTGTGCTCCACGTTGGAGCGTATTTGTCTGTGTTCCCATTTTTTACAGTTAATATCGGCAGTTTAATTTTTGAAAATCAAAAGCACAGAGAAAAATATTTATTGATAACAAGTGTTGGGCTTTGTTCAGGTAACAGCACTTTAAAAGAAAAAAAACCTCCTACACTACCGGAATGTGTACCGTACCGTAGTGTGGCATAAAATTAATTTTCTTATCAAAAATGCATTTTTATCAGCAACAGAAATATCAAAAACCAAACTAAAAGGAAACAATGAAAATCTTTGTAGTTCGCTCATGGGTTTCGCTGCAAAAAAAACTAAAATAACTGACTAAAAGGCTAACCAACGGAAAAAATCCAGGGAACAAAAAAAAACATGACACACTAGACGCAAACACAAACACATTGAAGATATGGAGAATGGCTAGTCTGCAGCTGCAAACTCTGAACCAAAAGGAATTATTCACGAAAAAAGATGCTACAGTACAGTTAACCGTATCGGTGCGGGTTTAAAAGTACAGGTCTTAAACATGACACCGCTAATCACTAATAAAACGCATTAAGAACATTATCAGGGAAAAAATACTGTTAAAATACAGTCATTCCATCAAAATCTTTGAAAATACTGCAATACCATATTTTGGCAATATCGCTTTGACCTACCTTATGATATGTAATACTGCTTAAAGTCTACTTAAATTGGTGTGTGAGAATAGCTAGTGACTACACAGCTACTGACCTCACCGCTTGTTACTGCTCTGAACTATAAACTCTTTCAATGCAACATTTATCCTCCCATCTGGGGTCTTACCATTGAGGCTGATACTATGCTGGATGGTGGCATGAGAGGGAGGTGGAGGCAGAGGAAGGGACTGCAGGGAAGCCCCCACAACACTCACTAGGAAAGGGCCTGGCTGAGGACCACCTATGTCATCTTGAACAAAATAGAGGGGAACAGATCCATTTCACCAAGTACATACCTCAACATTTCAGAATACACAGAAATGCAAAGCAAACACTCACTTGTGCCATTAAGCCCCACGTGCTGGAAAAAGACTAAACTATAACTTTCAGACATAATATCTTAGAGCTTTTTGGTTATTATATTAATCTTAATACAATTATATTAATCAGTATCTCGACACAAATATAGTAAGAATTCACCCTTTGGACATTTTCACAGTTTGGTGTTCAGGGACGGGCATTTGAAATTTGCCTACTTTCATGATTTTATTAACGAGAATTCAAGTACTCCTTACCTTGAAAATATCAAGGCTGTACCAACCAGCTAGCTAAAGAGCAGCAAATTCAGCATGGAAAGATATTTGAGACAATAAAACTTTTGTAATTGAAAGCAAAAGTATTAGTACTGCAAACAAAAATAGTAAGACTATAAGGAAAAAAATAAGTATTGAAATAAAAAAAGTAATTAAAAAAAAAAGCAAATAATTGCAAAAATTGCAAAAATTGCAAAAAAAAAAAAACATTTGCGAAAATGAACCCAACATTTCTCCCTTTGCTTTTAGTCTTCCCATCTTTGGTTGCGTTAACTAGAACTTTGCATTCTTTGCGGTTACAGGGTTTTTGTTTTTATTGTTCTTGACATTTTGGCACATTCATGTGTTGGTATGTGTTATAGGAAAGTGTATTTCAATACTCTACATTAGGCAAGCGTTTTTGGAGTGACAGTTCAGCCCCACCCACTCATATGCATTGTTGATGAACGATGGTCACTTGAGGAGGCTTGTAGCACACTAAATCCACCACCCCAGCCCCTATCCAGATAGCCAGCGGTCCTGAACCACTATCAGTACCATCGTATAACCAGTTGATGTACTAGATTTAATCATTGAAATGTTCTAACATGAAAAATGCAACAAACTGTGCCTTAATATTATTAGGGAAGAGGAAGTCGTTTGTTATTGTCAGATCACTGAATGGTTGGAACACACACACACATACACACATTGTGTATGACTATATATAAATTAATGTGGTACTACAGGAATTATACAACTACTGTGGAATACTCGTATTCTTATTTTAACAATAAAAATTATTATATATATTTTTTAAATATAGAAAAATATTTATACGAATATTTAATGTAAATCTGGTTTATAGAAGCGATTAGGCACTAGAGGTTTTATACAATGTGCTGTAATATAATTTAGAGAGAAAGGAAAAGTTACATCCAGTAAGTAACTCTACTTCACGAGGAGATAAAAAATATTGTATAATGCATCTTCTATCATGTAACAGCTTTTTTTCTCTCCAGCGCTGGTATTTGCATGGTACAGGTATATGTAGCTGAATCACCAGAATTAGATAGTGGTATTGAAGAAAAAAGGTCTTTGCGCTGTTTAGGAGGAAAGCTTCACATTGAGTCTGGATTTATTACAAACATACAAGACATTCTGGAATGGAGAGATGGTTACAGCAGAGTACCCAAGTCTATCAAAGCATCTCTGATGCATACAGGTAGACATGGCTTTCTTATAGGCCAACATCAAAGAGAAAAAGGAGGGGTCGACAATTTACACACAGAACAAATGGGTTTCAAAGTTTACAAAACAATGGGTGCTACCACATAGTGGATATCTAAATTAAGGGAGCTAAACAGCCTTGGACCCAGAGTTATTTAGCAGCATGCCAGTGAAGCCATTTGCTTAGGGGTCTGACCTCCACCCTCCCCTCTGGGAAGGGTTCTCTTTAAATACATGGGAAAAGGGTGATTTAACAAAAGATATGGGGCAATAACACTTCGGGAAACATAGTGTTATACTTCTAAGCATTTTCCCCAAAATATTCTCCCACAACAGGCATCATTACAAATCAGGCCATGGTGTTCTTCTGGTGACCCTCTGCCAATTATGGACCATTCAACAAGTTTGACACTAAGCATCATACAGTCATTTTCAGGATAGAATTACAGTTCAACTTTGGGCCTATAGGTCGCCGAGCTGTCACCAAATAATCAGATTACCTAACTCTGTAAAATATGAAATAGACAATAAGAGTACAATTAGAGAAATATCAGGCAACTTTTAATATATATGTCCTTTTCAAAATGTTTTATATTTTATAATGCACAAGGGGTGTGTCCCAGGGATCTCCTATCTAGCTGGGCCTGGGAAAGTTCTGGAGTTGCAGACGTTGCCTCGCTAAATAAAAAGCATGTCTCTTACCTCAGTATTATACCCACTGCTACAATAGTCTCTGCATTATATAGCATAATATATAACTTTTTATCTTAAAAGGTTTTTATCTGTAATGGGCTCGGCAAAGCTACGTTTAGTCATTAAATGGCTCAGTGCACTCAATTTAACTAGGTAATTAAGTCCATTCGACTGCCATCGCTAAAATAGCTACGTATTTCATCTTGCTGTGTAAAACATAACCGACTTCACAATTCCTATATGCGCCCAGATCACGTGTGTTCAACCAAAACCACTGCAAAACCACTTGACCAGCTCCTTCTAAACCCCACCCACAGGCAATAAATGAGGAAAAAAAATGTCTAGAAAAAAACCCACAAAGACTGGCAGCCAAAAATACATAATAAAAAAAAACATAATAAGCAAAGGGTGTTTGATTAGGTTTGGTGTACTTTTTGTAACTTTTCTTATATATCTCAATACTTTTTAAATATCCTGCTTTCAATATCACAATTTTTGTTTTCAGTAATAATACTTTTGGTTTTGATTCCAAAAGCTTGGCTTGGATTTGGTTAGAATCTCCATAATTCCATAATTCAGTCTCAAGCGCAGTTTTTAAAGCCCACCTCTTGGAGCCACCTCAGCAGCACCCAACAGAACGAAAGAAAATAAGTAATAAGTAATGAACTCTGAACTCTCCTGGGGTTGATATACTCTTTAAAAATGTATTTAGTAAGAATTAACATCTGACAATATAGCGTAATTAGACTACCATTTAGCCTCGCCGTTTAAATAGTATGCATTACTGATAATTGAAACGCAAATTCTGACGGGTGGGACGTGAACATGTTTGTTTCAGGAAGGAATGAGGAAAAAAAAAACGCAAACTCTGGACAACGTAATTGTCTGACATTTTTGTTTTACTTTAAAAAAACTTATGAAAGTAATCCAGCACATTGTTTTAAACCTAAAAAAAATATTTTATTCCATATGTTAATGAATACTAACGTCCTTAGCAAGTACTCAAGCCCATCCCCAACTAAAACCTTGAATCCTGAAACATTTTAATTACATTTTTTCGGTTGACCTACAAAACCTACTCTAACCTTTGTGCTTTAAACTACATTATATTTAAGCCTTAAAATCCTTAGCTTGAAGAGGCAGGGTCATTTTTTCATAGTGAAAACTTTTAATAAAAAAATAAAAATAAAAAAGTTTAAATAAAATAAACAAATGATGTCATGGTAAGATAAATATCAAGTCCCTTCTTCACCCATTCTTCTTGGTAAAATTGTTCAATCTTTGTCAAGTGGGATAGGGATCTTCAAGTCTTGGCACAGATAATCAATTGAATTCAAGACTGGCCCACTCTAGGATATTCCCTTGCTTATTTTTAAGCCGCTCCAGTGGCGATTCGGCAGTGTGCCTGGGGTCATTACCCTGCTGGAAGGTGAATTTTCGTCCCCAGTTTAAGGTCTATTGCTGACTGAAGCAGGGCTTCTTCAGGGATTTTCCTGTATTTAGGTCCAATTATTTTCTCCATTACCAGCTTCCCTGCTGACAAAAAGCAAATAGCACGCTACACAGTAGTGATCATGTTACCTGGGCGATGTATATTGGGGCCAAATTGTTTTCTTTTCATTCAACCAGAGAATCTTCTGCCACATTTTTATCCCTCCACTCTTCCATAAAAAACACATTTTTGGACTACTAAGCTATTGTCAATATATGGAAAGTTTCTCCCCAAGTTGTCATTGTTGGGTTCAATGACTATTGCCGTTGTAACCCAGTAAATGTGGAGGTCAATCTTCTGTAAGCAATTTCTGACTGCGCTCCATTCAATGCCTTTTAATTCTTTTTATATCCCTACCCTGATCTTTACATTTCCACAACTTTATCCCAGAATCGTTTTTAAAGCTCCTTCATCTTCATGGTAGTATAATTGCCTTAAATGCACTACGTAACGGAAGGTCCTTACAGAGACAGGTGCATTTAATCTGAAATCATGCAAACAGATGGACTCCATTAAATTTACTGTTTAAGTTTGAAGGCAATTGCAGCTGAGCTTATTTAGAAGTGTCAAGTCTTGAGTAGGTCTAGATCATTCATTCCCTTTAAATAAATCCTGACTCCTGGTTGTAAACAAAACAAACTGTGAAGAAGTCCCAGGGTGGTGAATATCTCCAATGGGCACTATACTTATGTGAAAGCATCACATAATGACATACAAATACAAAACGGAAAAAAAACTGTGTAAGAAGTGGTAAATTACTGGTTCCCAAAGGGATAATGGGAAAATAACTAATACAACGAGCACAAGCAGAACTCCCTGCACCAACAACAGATAAAGGGAATAGAAAGAACACACAATAGCGTCTCAAAATAATATTAAATGCTAGCTTCAATGTCACACTATGGCATTATGGATTGTGATTGTGGAGCACAATTAAGTAAGTACATTTTTTTTTTTAAATCTTCAAAAATATTGATACGCCTTGAAGGTATTCACATTGGGGGCAATAAGCAGTAATCTCAGGATAATACACACACGTGTATACAGATGAGTCATAGACCCAATAATATCCTTAGAGCCAGGGAAAAAAATGTCAGCAACAAAAAATACAACAGTCTTACAGCTATTTTGGGGAACAATTCTAATAAACAGACATACACAGGGTTTGTGATTAGAAACATGCCCAACATTGAGGACTACTTATGGTAGTTTAATCTCCAAAGTATCCTTTATTTTACATATAAAGCAGGTGCAAATAAAGCAAATGATCAAAATAAAATACCTAGCAGGCTGAGGCTTCGTCGAGGAGGGGGTGGAGGTGTGGGGGGATTTGTAGAGTTCACCCCTCTCTGAGAAATGTCTACATCCACCAGGGATACTGTCTCACCTAGAAAAGCAGGGGAGAAGTAGAGAGTGAGAAGAGGATAGAAAGAGGCTACTCAATAATAATTAAAATACCTCAGGGCCAGTACATTTAAAACTTCTTATAAAAGCTCCTGAGAATCCCCAAAAAATAAAATAAGCTATTGGCTATAAGCTACCAGTAACAGGCAGTCAAAGAGCTCAGACCTATTTTTGGCAAAGTTTAAAAGCTATTCTTACTGAGTCAAAGTAATCTCTGCTGGTTTTTATGACATTGCAAGGTACCACAAATAAAAGTTTGTTGACATGTTGTGTTCCTCATCACAACTAATTACTGTGAAAATAAGTAGGTAAATACAGGGCATAACAACATTATAATGTTTTTTTGTATTGAAATTTTCCATAATACATTAAATGGTCACGTTAACTGGTTTCCACTCTTACTCATGTTGTGGTTATGGTAGTCACATAAAATAAGCGTCTGATTTAAGAACAAGCAGTGATTTACATATTTGAAAAAAGACTACCTTCATAGCCTAAACCAAGTTTCATACATTTTTTCATTAGGCATTCTTAAAAAAGTAATCCAAAAAACTTGCAAGAGTACAAAAGCCAGATATTGGCTGAGGTATAAAAGCTAAATTATTCCTACACTGACAACCTTCGATAAAAAAGGAGGTATGGAGAGAGAGAGAGAATAAACACAGGCTTCGACCTCATTGTAGGCACTATGGACGAGAGCGAGAATAGGTGATTTTATATACTCTCAAAGGCACATCAAGAAATAGCAGTATGCGGCTGAAGGCACAATTTAATATTTTACTTTGAGAATGTTTATTATTTTCCTGATGAACTTGTTGACCGCCCAAGACGCAATTGAACTCTTTCCTCCCAAAAAATGCCACCAGAAAGTTCTACAAAGACTTCGACTTTATATTCCTCAAATCTGAGTCCTGCTCTAATCTTTTCCAAGACGAAAAAAAACTTGTTGTTCCACCCAAAGTCAGATGAATTTGCCCTTCAGGCTGAATTCCAGTACCTCAGGATAACTCCACATAAGGCTGTAAAATCTGGACAGGCATTAAAATATTATCTTAGGACTGTGTTCAAAATATTAAATGTAATTTTTTTAACAGGTTGAACTGATACAGTGCTATTCTGAGAAGCTTTGTCCTCCATTAACTGTTTCTTTACACATCCCCATTACTTCCTTTTTTATACCAGTTTACATGGTAAACAGTAGATTCAAAAACATGCATGCTCGGACAACTCTGTGATAATGTGTGAACTGCTTAAGGAATTTCTTAAGTTGATCTGGAAAACCAGCCACTTTGTGTTAACTTTTGGTTTCTCAATTTTATTTACGTTATCATCGTAAAAGCATTCAAATGTTCATTCCTAACAAAAGTATCAAATGTTACCCTGCTGCAGTGGTGGTTAATTAGCAATGCTTACTAACTTCACCCGGTTTAACATAGCTCTTTTAGAGGCAATCTGCTCTCATTAACATCACTTAATTAACAATACAAGCTGATCCCACAAGCCCTTGTCTTAAACATAGGTAAATGCACCATTTTAACCTCTTTGTTAGCCTCTTCGTGCCCATTAATCCACCAAACTATACTAATCTGAACTATACCGCCACCACTTGGTTCTTCTTCATTGCACTCTTCATATAATTTCTTTCTCTACCACATTCCCCATGTGTGTTGCCTTCCCTTTGGTCAGTAAAACCCTTTCGTTTAATACTCATATCATAAGGTTGTCTGTTAATTTAATTAAAATATCGATTAAAGGGATCTTACCACCATTGAAAGAACTTACGCCTTCAACAAAATCTACCTTTGATGTAAATTCAATTGTATTGGTAAATTAATAGGTGAATTATTTTAAACATGACATTAAAAAAGAAATAATTGAATATGAGACTGAACTGAAATTTTTATATGAGACTGCCCTACGTAACCTAGCCTGGTATATCACCAAGATGGTGTAATAGCTCCGCAAATGGCCCTAAAAACCTCCCACAGATGAACCCTTCTAAGAGTCTCCAAAATACAGCACTGCTCGTTTGGACAGCTGGTGTCATCCTTCAGCAAGGGGCGGAAAGTGGGTAAGACCCAACTTCTCTGCCTCATACAGGTGGTACGTGGCATCGCCGGACTGCACAACAGCAGGGGCTAGATACTACAAAAAAGATTGTACTTCCCGCAATGAGCCAGGCCAGGTCCAATGCAACTGTCCTGCTTCACATTTTCACGCAAACTTCTCTTAAGCTCCCAAGATGAACCACTATCCGTGGAAGGGAAATGGCTCCCAGCGGAACTCGTGTCCAAAGCCAGCCCAGCTAGACCCTGCTTATGGAACTTGAAGCAGTGTTTGTGAAGGAGGGGGACTTCTAAGTTTGCGTGGCAAACCAAATTTGTTTATTTAGATGATGTGTAGCATGACACAAAACATCCACAAACAGCACAGGCTATAGTACCACATACCAACAGCCAAGGAAGCTTATGAAAAAATAAGAAGGCTGTTTTGCTGAGGCAGAGCCCTGCGCACAATTTAACTGAATGAATTAGGAAAGAAAAAACACAAGCAAGGGTATGCCAGACTGAAAGTGTGATGCGAGTCGCAGCCATTTGAAATGGACTAGGCCATGATCAGGCTAGCTAGCACATGTGTACAAAAGGAACACTTGTACTGAACACTTCTCAGTAAAAAGTGAGTATACACAACAATGATTTTGCACAACGTTTAAAACACGGAAATTTAGTCCAAGGCCTTAGTTCGCTCAGCTTGGAACGAAAAAAAAAGGCAGAACTGCCATGGCTGCCCGATTTTATAAGATTGAGGTCACACGACATCAAGTACCCTTGTGTGATTTGGCATAACTCCCAGAATTCTTGGTTCTAAAAGGGAAATAACCTGTTAGTGATGATTCATATTTTGTATTTGAAGGGGAACATTCATTTTGGCTGTGGCAAAGATATAACATGGAGATATTACATTTCCAACTAGATCAGAAAAAAAGTATGCTTTGTTCAGACCTTTTTAACATCTGTATTGTCAAAAACCTTGTCCCTCTTTCAATAAGTATAGGCTTTCCACCGCTGCCTTCTCAACACAGCCATCTGCTAGCAACTTCTTTTCCAGTAAGGAGAACGTAGGAGGTCCATTAAACATCTGACAACTAAGAACTGCTCTTTAGTCTAAATTAACTTTATGACATAATTTATTCTTAATATTGAATATAAACGGAGCTGTTATTTATTTACACACTCATTGGCACATATATTTTACGTAGATACATGATAGAAAAAGGTTTCACCAAGTTCTTGGATCTAAACCTATAACTAGAAGCGTCAATAATCATCAGACTAACATTTAAGTACATTTAAATTTAGCCATTATTTTTGTTATGTGAAAACGTTTTATATGAAAAATTGGGATAAGTAATTAAAAAAATATTTTAATGATGAATAAATACATAAAATATATTTAATATTTGAACACACATAAATTACACAAATGTTCATTCCTTACCTGTAAAAACAGGGCTAAAGGACAGAGGAGAGAAGGCACTTTGGGTCCTGGTCAGCTGGGACTGGCTGTGGTAAAACAAATATAACAATACAGCAAAATAATATTGGTCATCTTGGTATGAAGTTATAATTACAGTTCAATAACTTGTTATATACGTTAGATAAACAGGCTGAAAAATACAGTTTTGCCAACGAAAGTAGTACCCATCATTTAAAAATATTTAAGATTACAATAAGTATATGAAAACAGTAAGAGTATTATCTTAACTGCACTAATAATGATAGACTAGTTTGATGTAGTTTGTTTCCAAAATAATAATAAAAATTCATACTTAATCCCAATCTGCTTGCAAAGTCCCTCACAAAATAATGGTTATGCAGCTTTATCGCCATTAAGTGTATCGGTACTGACAGCCAAAGCACCATGAATTGTTAGCTTGCAGATTCAGTCAGACGGAATAATCGCAATGTCTTTTAAAATATAATTTGGAATCTATGTGTAAAAAGGTAGCTTTGTTTTGGTATTCCCTAAAATGGGTGTTTTAATTCAATTTTACGGTTTCATTAGAATTTGTGGCAATATAAATTAAGCCAAACAAAAGTGCAAAAACTCTCCTGCCCTGTTCCTGTCTCTGATCATTTCAGGACCAGGCACGTCTCAGCATACTACACTCTGGAAGCTGTTTAACTTGAAATGACCCTCAAACTACCTGTTAACAAGGGAAACATTGACCAAAGGTATATTTTCCCCCAGTATATCCTGATACCAATTGTCAACAAAATTATTTAAATAATTCTTGAGATTTTGCATTAAGAATAGAATTTTAAAAAGGTCATAGATCACATTGAAATTTAGTCTAGTCACTAAACTCTGCAGGGGTCTGCAGTTGACACTATGTATTACTCTTAATCACATTTGCTTGAATTGCTTCTGTTATGCTCCCAACGAGCAGCAGTTTCATCAGGATGTAAAAGGAGGTAACATGGTAGCAAAGAAATCCTACATTAACATCCACAATCATGCTAAAGTCCAGGGAACTCTCAAAAAATGCAGACTAAGAGTCATTGATTTTCACAAGTTAGGTACAATTTTCAGTAGCCATCACAATAAGCTAAATCTATCAATTTCCACAGTGACAGTGTACATCATAAAGACGCTCAGGGCCACGAGAACAGCTGCTACCTGCCAGGAAGAGGAAAATAATATACCACTAGGGTTGTCAAAAATAAAGATTCTTTGATACTACTGCAATACCAAACTTGCACTCTATAATGCCAAAAACAGAAATTATCGGATCACTCTGTATGTTTGCGTCCTTCATGTTAAAGACGCAGTCGATTACCAAAAAATGCTTCCCTTTATGTTTGCGCAGCGACACCACAATCTCCAGGTGAAAACAACAACGTGGCAGCCAGTATTCAATGGTAAACAGTTAAGATGAAAGGCACACAAGCTTAGCTCCCCACGCTCTTAGTGAAAGAGAATAGCAGTAGCGCTGTGGGGAAGTATTTTGCATATGAATGCGAATGGGCAGAGCAAAGCAAAATATCCATCCAAGCCCACATGCAAACAGTGCATTATGATGGTACAAACAGAAGGAGGCAACACCTCAAACTTAGTGTTAGTGAAGCAGTTGGCAGATAGGCACCCTGACCTACTCAAAGAATTCAGACAGGTTAGCGTAGACGATTAAATGAATATATAACTTATATAAGTGGGGGGGGGGAAGTATGTTCTCAGTAAAACGGATGTGAAACCCTGAAGTCCTGCTTTTAAGCACCTACATAATCAGGATATTTTTTGGAGGCCCTAGCAAACAAAAACATAAAATATGATAATTGTCTGCAAGTGCTATCTAACCCCTGAAGTTGATCCAGAACTCTGCAGCTCAATTGATCTTCCCCATGACATTATACACTCACATCTTGAGTTATAATCCATTACATTAGGAAAATTTAGTCCTTAGGTCAATACATGGTTTATGCTTTGGAAAAATAAAATATTAAATCAAATTTGACCATCTTTTATAAAGTTGACTAAAACCTCTGGATTTCTTTTAGATAGTTGCATAATGTAGACATGGTTCTGAAAATAACTTTTAGGTAAACAAGCCACTTTGGCTAGTGTATGCAAAAATTCACCCACCAAGTGTGGGTGCCGATGTTTATAAAATGAATAAAATGCCATATGCAACAGGCAAGAGATTTCCCTGCCAATTTAGCCAGACAGAGAAAAATTGTTCTCTGGTAGGCCAATCTCCTAGGCCTACATCCTTACTAATTTTAGCACAGGGGGCAATTTCAAGGAATGCCATTGCATCTAGTAGCAAGTCGCAGAGGATTTTGCTGTGAGCGTTTCATAAAACTGGTAGCAAGTACTATCGCACACAATCCCCTTTATTACAATCTGCGTTGAGTATCACAAGTTCGACAATTGATTTTTAAAGAAATAATGTTTTAAAATTTACAATAAAACATTAAAATTTAAAAATTGCATTTTTTCTGAATTTATAACGATTAGTCGTAGTCTATTGTATACTCAGTATGCATTATTTGCTCATAAGGAACTCAAACAGCAAAAGTATTTGATGCATGTACAGTTACACCCTTAGTAAAGACTATTTTATTGTCTGTCAATTGGCTATCATTTGTAGCAACTTGTCCTTCGTAAGTCAGATACTATGATAAGGAGTGTACATCTAAAATATCTTGTTAATTTGTTTCAACTACTTTTAAAATTCATACAACCATTCAATTTGGTACGTAATTTTAGGGTATGCACATCAATCAGTGTGCAAACTTTCAGGCTTACTGACTTACTGGACAAAGTAGGCTTCAATTGAATATTAAGTAAGCTTCAATTGAATATTGCATTCTGACAATGCTCAATTTAATTAGATGTCACGGTCTATTGACGCACCAATTTTTCCTTTGAAATATAATTAGGGATTGATACATAGACTATACGTACCAAATTGGTTCTCAATCAGACGTATAGTCATGAGAAGATAATGAAAGGTTTTTTACAAAATTCAAAATAGCGGAAAATCTATCATGATACTCTCTTAGGTCCATGTCTCCAAGTTAAATGGACCAGGAGATATGATGCTTCAGTTTGTAACTTCAGGATATTGGAATAGCGCCATCCTGAGCCCAATTAAAACCTCATTTGTGTCCCTCTCCCAATTTAAATAAAAAAGTGACCAAGGTTTATTGATGATTTTCTGGGCTTTCAGAGTGTAATAATAAACACAGCTGTGAGTAGCACTGAAGGGGTTTTCAAGCCAAGTACACAATTTCCAAAGTTGCTAACAATGCAAGGGTGGCTTAAAGCAACCATCTTTTAAATGAATGACTACTACCTAGCAAGTTATGTCGGCATTGGTAGTTAGGGTTGACACTAAATGTTATGACAAACTTTTTACAGTAACACTCAAATTACATTTCATGAGAACACAACATTTAAAGCATTATTATTACAGGTGAAATTGATTATTTCCTTCTGGTTTCTGTGCTTTATGAGATATCAGGCGAACTGAACTTCCCTTAATTCACCAGAAAAAAAATGAGCCTGCATCTAAAATAAACTAATTAAATAATAGTGCTGCCAGTTACATTATGCCTATGAGGTTGTGTATTGTGTAAATATCAAAGTGTTTAACTAAAGATTCAAACATTAGTGGCTGGACGGCAAAAAAATTGGAGGTAAATACAATACCTTTCAGCTAATCATGATCTGCAATAACATTTATAATAATTAACTCATGTTGCGAGATGTGAGAGAAATAAACAATAATAACTTTTATATTTCACACAAGTCAAATTAAATTACATAGAGAAACGCAAACACTTGGGACACCATAATGTTGAAACAGAGATGATTAATTGAATATTCATTTTAAATCAAATTATTCAAACCACGACCATCTTAAAGGTAAAATATGTGTGGCCTCTATTTTTAGCTGACCATCTGCTACTGCAATTAAATACCCATGGCATTTAGGTAACATTTTGTTATAACCAAACTTTCTTCAGTTCTTTAGAAATCGATTGTCGCGTCAATAATTTACTCTTCACCCATCACAAAAAATGATTGCATGTGATAGGCTAGTATTTACTTGCTACTGTAACATTTGGCGCAGAGTCATCTACTAGCTTCAGAACTTTTCTCTCTCTCTCTGGCTAATTTAGCAGGTAAAAAAATAAAGAAAATTGAAATAATCGCTTGCACGTTGTATATGGCATTGTATTCAAAATGTCAGCTCCACCACTTATGGCAAAATACCGGTGATGCTTGAATGACACCAGTATTAGCTTTAAAATGTATGCTGCCAGTAATGCGGTCTACTGGCCCAACCCAACTGTTGGCGCCACTGCTATGCTTTCCCAGTCACACTCAACAAATGAAACACACTGGATTTAAACCAGTGAAATAGTAGGTCACATCAGCTACCTGGGCATCTGCAGGTTGGCTGTGTTGTCCAGAGGGACAAACCTCTCCTCAAATCAGGGCACAGCCGCTCATGCAAGCAGTGTAATCTGCTGAGTGTTATTGATATGGGTGACTCAAAAGCTAAAGGGGTTTTACTCCTTGCCCTCCCCATGTGTGCTGGCAGGATTCAACTGTGATATCACCTTCACATCCAGCCACACCGCTAAGCACCCTGGACAGTGTCTGTCCTATGAAGACCACACTTGTGACCCAATCCTACAGATTCATGCTCCGTAACATCAGAACTACCTATCAGAACAAACAATTTAGTTTCGGGTACAGGCCCTGGTGATGTCCCAACTGGACTACTGAAAATCACTCCTGGCCGGACTGCCGATCAGTTCAACTAGACCTCTCCAACTCATCCAGAACGCTGCTGCCTGCATAGTCTTCAACCAACAAGGAACCAGTGGATCAAACTTACAGCCCGTATCACTTGGCTTACCCAATATGGGTGCTAATTAATAGGAGCTTCATCACACACACACACACACACACACACAAATATATGTTATTAGTATCATATAAACCGATTAACAACTCATTAGATCTTGAATAGGGCTGGAAGGGCTGATACACAAATTTTAAATGTTGACAGGCGAAAACTAATACTATTGTGTTTATCATTGTAACAGCTAATTAATGAATCTTATCTGTGTACAGTGATTCTGCAGTTTGCTTAGGCACCAACATATTGAAAAGACCACAGTATTGTATAAAATAAAACCAGAAATTAAAGTTTCAAATCAACAGATTTATAGCGCCAACTGCAAGGGAAAAAATTAATGAAAAAACATCCTTTAGTCCCTCATACGTACTAAAAAAGAACAAAAATAGAAATAACATTAATTTGTAATTTTAATTACATCTTAGGGTACATAACAGTCCACAGCCTTTCCATAAGGAATACTAGATTCCCACCTAAGTAAAACATTAGGGGACACCAGTGTGTCATACTGACATGTCTAATACATAATACAACAGTCTGAACAATAAAATAAAAAACAAAACATAATCCATTAAAAAGGTTTTTTTGTTTTTGTTTTTATTTACATTGTAAGGGGATATGACTAACCATAACTGATCCGCTCAGGCTTGAAATCATAAGGGATACATACAGTGCCTATAAAATATTCACCCCCCCCTTGGATGTTTTTTATATTTTGTTTTAAATATTGAGTCATAGTGAACTTCATTTGACTTTTTTGACACCGATCAACAGAAAAAAACTTTCATATCAAAGTCAAAATACATTTCTACCAATTAGTCTAAATTTATAACAAATATTAAACACAATAATTGGTTACACCTACATTCACCAAAAAACAATCACTGTGCAACAAACGAATTAGCTCAGTTATTTAAATGAAGATCACCTATGCACAGTCAAAGTGACTTGATAAAAGCGATTATAAATACACCTGTCTCTAGAAGGTCCACTTACTGGTAAGTCAGTATCTTGGGGAAAAACAACACCATGAAGACAAAAGAACACTCCAAACAGATCTGCAAAAAGGTTATTCATAAACATAATCAGGGGATGGATACAAGAAAATTTCCAAGTCCCTGAATATCCCTCGTAGTACTGCAAATTCAATAATTAAGAAATGGGAAAAAGTATGGCACGGCAGTAAACAGGAGACCTATGACTCCTCTGAAGGACTTACAAGCTTCAGTGGCTGAGATGGGAGCGACTGTGCATACAACAACTGTTGCCCGGGTTCTTCATCAGTCACAGCTTTATGGGAGAGTGGCAAAGAGAAAGCCACTATTGAAAATCTCTGCTAGAGTTTGTCAGAAGGCATGTGGGAGACTCTGAAGTCAGTTGGAAGAAGATTCTATGGTCTGATGAGACCAAAATTGAGCCAGATACTATGTTTGGCACAAATCAAACACTACACATAACCAAAAATACACCATCACCACCGTGAAGGATGGTGGTGGTAGCATCATGTTGTGGGGATGCTTTTCTGCATCAGGCCCTGGAAGGCTTGTAAAAGTAGAGGCTAAAATGAATGCTGCAAAATACAGGGAAAACCTGACTCAGTCTGCAAGAGAACAGACTTGGGAGAAGACTTGTTTTCCAGCAAGACAATTATCCCAAGCACACAGCCAAAGTTCCACAAGAATGGTTTCGAAACAACAATGTTAATGTCCTGGAGTCCAGACCTCAACCCAATTGAGAATCTGTAGATGGACTTGAAAAGGCTGTGCACTCACGATCCCCACACAACCTGAGAGAGCTGGAGAAGTTTTGCAAAGAAGAACGGGGAAAAATTGCAGTGTCCAGATGCGCCAAGTTGATAGAGACCTATCCACATAGGCTCAAGGCTGTAATTTCTGCCAAAGTTGCATCTACTAAATACAGACTTGATCAGTGTCAAAAAAAAATTAAGTTCCCTATAATTCAATATTTAAAACAAACAAAATATGAAAACATCCAAGGGGGGTGAATAATTTTTATAGGCACTGTAACTCCATGGGGTACCAAAACCAGAGTCATGCTGGTGCAGTTACACTTTTCACCAATAAAGAAACTAAAAACATTTATCAGCTGGTCAATTCAAGGTGTTGTCATTAGCTGTAGATGTCCAGAAATCGACCATCATCATCATCATAAAAAAAAAAAAAAGGTTTCTGGGGTTGCTAGGATTGTCAGGGTGGATATTGTATACATACATATCCTGTAATTTCCACCTTCCTCATGTATATAAAGCAACATGTAAAATTCTATATTTATTCCAGCATCTTTGCACTCTGCACTATTGTTATTACTTTAACATACATTTTAAATGTATATTATTCATGGGTTTTTTTTTTGTTTTTTTACATAAATAGGCAAATGTTACTGTGTAAGTACATTGATAGCAACGAATCACCGGAGACAAATTCCTTGTATGGGTACTCATACACGGCCAATAACGCTGATTCTGATTTTGATAACAAGCTAATGTTTTCGCACACCTTGACCCTGTTAACTGTCAAGAAAATTAATTTGTTCAGAGTATTTAATGCAATAAGAAGACAAAATAAACAACGAAACGCGTTTCTAAACCGTAAAATTGATTAAAATAAAAATGTATTTGAAAAGTATTGGTGTTAACGATTATTTGTGCATAAGCTTATCCATTCCAGCAACTATATCACGTAAACACACAGGTTCAATTCGTACAATTCTTTATTTAATATATTCTTTACTTATAATTTAAAATAGTGTATTATTAATCAAAGATCAGCGTTTTATACGTTAGTTTGTATTTATATTAATGTAAAAACTTAAATTATCACGTAAAGGTCGAACAACTTAAGTTATAAATAATGTAGGAAGACATCCGTCGATATTAACTACGGGGAAAGCACCGCACTTCGCAATATCTCACCTGCCCGTGTCCACGCTGTTCGAACTTGACATGTCCAATACACTCCCTGTTGAGGATGTTGAAGACGCTACAGATGGCCTTTTGTCCAGCAAGTTGTTGGAACCATTGCAACTTTTAGTTCGGAACAGTTTACTCAAACGGATTTTTAGGGACCCCTTTCGGGACTTCCCCGTTTCTCTCAGGGTTTTCTCTCCCTCCTGTCTGGATTCGCCAGTGGGCAGCGTCAGGGATGAACAACCACTACTGTTCACCCGAATCTTAGGTGTCGACATCTCACTCCGAGCAGGAGTACGGCTGCTCACAGTTGATCCGCTTAGGGATACCCCGACTGAGGTAGAGTCCAATAAGTGGTCAGAGTTGTCAGGAACAGCTTGAAGCCTGGTTCGAGGGTTTAGAATCTCCTGGAAAGGACAGCAAACTTGCGAAGCTCGACATGCATGCAAGCCTCCTTCCCCGGTCATCCTCTCCGACTGTCTTGTTAGCTCTTTGAGAGAGTTATTAGTAAAAGTTCCTGTAATTTTCTGCACAATGTCTTCTCCATTGAACAAGAACGTCTGTTCTGTGCAGTCATTAAACTTACCCTCTGAGCAATTGTTGATCCGCAAGCAATCTACGTCCTCAGTCCCCAACCCCTCTAGAACTAGTAAGGCATCGCTGGTCTCGGTCGGATCATCTTCCGGCCCATTCGATGCAGACGGCAAACTAAGTATGCTCTGACATGGGCAGCGCGGCAGCTCCCCTCCCTTGAATATCTCCGATGCCTGGCTGACTCCCAATTCCCCGACTTTTCTGCTCAGGTGGAAAATGGGATCTGCGCTATGGGAATTTCTTTCCCCGGTTACGCATGCCCACTTGGAGTCTAAAATACCAAGTGTAGTAGATTTATCCAGTAGTGGAGGCCAGTCCAAGGAGTCCGTAACAAGACGATGTCTGCTGCAAAGCTTACTTTCTTGGTTGCTATCCAAAGCTACCGTCGACAATTTAACCTGGTGATGCAAACTCCATCCGGGTTTCTGTAACTGAGGGGTCGGCTTTTGCGATTCGACACTGCAGTGTGTGTTATTCATAATGCTGATGGTATTGGACGTAGAGGTGGAAGGCTGTTTGTGCTTCTCAGTCATCTGAGACCCAGGCTGCTCCGGCTGACACTCAAAAATCCTGTCCCCGGTACTTAATATGTTCCGAAAAACCATAAGCTGAGGCCGTATTGCCCCTCTGTAAGAGAACTCAAAGCTCTGGCTAACAGTAGCATTATCTGAAGGAAGCGAAGCTGGAACCGAAGGTCTAATAACTATGTCATCGCCGTCACAAGCAGTCGTCCCGCTGCCTTGTTGTGAAGTGTACTGCGGGGAGGGACAGCTCTGGCTTGTGGGGCCTACAGTGTGATTTAGGTCGAATTCAAATCCATTTTTAATGTTGCTATGATGACCCAAGACTGCTTTTCCGAATCCGGCCACTACTCCACCGCCCGACGACAAATTTCCATTTTCCTCGTCCAAACGGTCATCTTCAGCCGCAGAAACTAGGCGCATCAAGACAAAATCTGGAGACATATCTTGCGCGTTATTCATTATTATTCCTCAATTAGACAGAGGGGACAGTTATTAATCTATACCTCGGCTTCCTTCTTCATATAGCCATCGAGATCGATAAGAATACCGTAAATACACAACAATAAAATCATCAGTTATTTTACATGCTAACTATACATCCAGATACCGAGTCTTTCCTCAAAAAAATGTGCTGCGTTTTTTTTCACAAACCAAAAAAACTATTTCAACCGTTCCCTCAGCATCGCTGACAACAATAGAATCCCAATAACCAAGAGTGTAGCTGACGACAGCGCGGAGATTTTAATAACCTGCTTCTGGGCATCACATTTATCGCTCTATGCTGAAAAATATAAACCTTTCAGATCTCCGCTGATCAGTGTTTCTCTTGTGCCGTCAGAAGCCCCACCCGCTTCCCTACTTCCGTAAATTCAATGCTGCTTCTGAGGAGATTTGCACTAAAAACCGGAAGTGCTCTGTACGCAAGTCAGGAGAAAGTCGCCGTTTGATGGCGTTATCCTTTATATTGAGCTGTTGCTACATAGAGCAACAATGTCTAGGTAGTTGTTTAACGAGACTATGAGAAACCAATACGTTTCAATATGCTTTGTTATGTTCAATCCCGTTAGGATCGGAAATCGCGATTTAGCAAACTTCATGCTGAGCATATGTATAAAAATAATCAATTCACCCACAAAATGTTCCACTCTGAAATGTAAATAGCATCACTACAGATTCATCTGTCAACTTATGAAGATGTATCAGTATCTCTACAATGTTCTTTTAAGCAATTGATAAACTGAATGATAGTTCAGTTTGAAATAGCTTTGATATTCTGTAATAATACTGGATTTTGATGTAGAACCTGTTGTGCTTGGAGTTTTGTCGGGTTAACATTGGTGCGACACAGGAAGGCCGAGTAGTATCATAAATCTTTTGATTGAAACTGTTAGTTTGTGTATTTAGATTTGTGTGTGCAAGAATATAACTGGTAGTTTTATACTCTTATATGAATTATATATATATAGACTCAAAGGTTTCCAATCATTTTCCTCTTTACAGATCTCGGAGATACTTCCTTGCATCACCATCTGCCTTCAGGATGTATCTATTTGGATGTCTCATCACAACCTCAGACTTTAAATGGTCAAAATATAACTACTGTACCTCCCAGCCAAACACACTCCTTTCCAGAATGTCTGCATCTCAGTGGAATCCTTAATAATATCAGGAGTATCCATCCATTTCTTACAGATAAATCTACACAGCTCTTGGTCCAGGCACCGGTGATATCTCACCTAGACTACTGCAATGGGCAGCTGGTGGTGTAGAGGTTATGGTGACAGGCTCATAACCAACCTTGTAAGCTGCAAGTCCCACCCCAGCTGTACACTTGAGCAAGGTACTTAACCTGAATTGCTTCAGTGAAATATCCAGCTGTATATGTGAATGAATGTAGAAATTGTGAGCTGTGTAAGTCGCCCATCTATTGAGTAGACCTGCCCTAGTGTGGGTGCAGAGGTGTGTACCAAAACAAGTAGTTTCAGTCACTTTTTATCAAGGTCAAACAGCAGAGAGAGGTTAAATGCCTTACTCCTTTGGAGGTTTGTCCTTCAGAACCTATATTGCTGCCTCAATGTAGTAATTTTTCATTGTGCCCTCTAGTCGGCATGGTCTCCGCAAAGATGACCCAACACTTCCGTCGACTGTTAAACCTTTCCAGGTGGACCATTAATTCCCTGTGCCTAAAAATGAATATAAATATAAAATTTAAAAAATACTTTCTATCGCACTGTTAAATTTTTTTTCCAATGATTTCAATGATTAATACAAGTAATAAAGGCTCAAATTCCAGAAAAAAAGAATAATTTGAAAAAAACTTTCAGAATTGTTATATTCAATATGGCATATTGAAAAACTCCTAACATGCAAGGGGTTATATGACTAAAATGTAAATGTAATATAAAATATGATCTAAATTCAAATGGTGACTGCAGAGACATGTACATGATAGTAAATGTTTAGTAACATCATAATAATTTGGGTCATGACCATCTTGGATTTGTGTTTGATAAAGCTTTCGTCAGCATGTCTAAGCTGTTATTCTACATTATATGAGAAAGTGGGAATTGTAAATGTTGCTGTGAGGGCAAGGAAGGATGTTGATGGCGTGAGTTCAAATAACTGAGATGATAAAATACAT
Organism: Hiodon alosoides; assembly: GCA_025775065.1. Lineage (NCBI taxonomy): Eukaryota > Metazoa > Chordata > Actinopteri > Hiodontiformes > Hiodontidae > Hiodon > Hiodon alosoides. Next base: position 2,911,492 of record JAOYSI010000013.1, on the reverse strand, counting down.
AAATCTGATGGATTTGTTCTTGAACAGAAGATTACATTAAGAGTCGCTTTTTGGGCTGGCAGTTCTGCAATTTCCTCCAAATAATAATCTTCACAGATTATTAATAAATTCTGGATCTTCATACTGCAGTTTGGAATCATGCTTGAGTACAAACATTCCTTTAATAATTGAACAAAGCTCATTCACATATGTTGTCCTCATTAATTATAATATGTAGTAGCATTATAACTGTTTAATCTATAAACAAAACAATTAAACCATTCAGTTAGTTGATTAAGGAAATATTAATATACTTTTTTGTTGGGATTATAGATCGTTTGTTATTAATTGGGCTATTGACTTGGTTTCAGTCTTTTCTCTGCTCTAGCCATTTAAGGAGTTTGTCCAAGCTAGGTATCAGTTATGTGAGAGTTTTTGTCAGGTTAACTGTGTTAATTGCTTACACCTAACCCTTATAGTGGTCAGAGTGCCTATCACCTGAAACGAAATGGCTTTAAATGACCCAGCAAAGACTGCATAGGGGGAGGAAGGTTTTGGGAAAAGGTTAGACTGGCAAAGTCTTGGGTTTTCATAGCTGTGTGTGGCTGCACTAAAACCTGTTCATTGTTAATTTTTATTTATTGTTTAGGGTTTATTGAGTTAAATGAGTGCTTTATTAAGCTTTTCACAAGTGAAGGGTAATTACTTTTGAGTATTCAACTCCCTCACAGTCAGTTGCTTATTGAGCTAAATAAATTTTATTGAGGTGTCAACATTAGCAAGTACTTTCCCAGCAAACATTTAAACCACTGAAACTGTACCAACTTCATGTGGTGTGTTAAAAAACTACCATAAGCCGATTCTTTGTAGCTAAAGTCCGGAGAATATTCTTGAAATGTCATGTGTAACGCACCTTGTTCGACCCCCCTGGCCACCAGACTCCCACCCGGCCTAGCTGGGGATCACACTCAGGTCATCAAGAGATACAATTAGCTCATTGAACTTACTGTTCTCTTGTGTTTGACTCTAGTCAATAGTAAGCTCATTGAGCCATGCACAAAATTATGCTTGATACGATTTGGGTAATGTTCAATACTTATCCTTAGTTAAAAAAAAAAAAAAAATATATATATATATATATATATATATATATATATATATAGATAGTATCTCACACAAGTGAGTA
>JAOYSI010000013.1:2899061-2910227 GCA_025775065.1 Hiodon alosoides | reverse complement strand
ATGTAAAGCGTCTTTGTGACATGGCAACATGTGAAAAGCGCTGTATAAAAATTAAATTGATTGATTGATTGATTGATTGATTGATTGAATCCTTGAGTAAAGTACCTAACCTGAATTGCTTCAGTAAGTATACAAGTGGATGAATATAGTCTCCAAAGTTGCTTTGGATAAAAGTGTCTGCTAAGCTACTAAATTGTCTATAAAGTTTCAATAGTATTTAGTATCAGGTTCTGTATCCTTGTGTGTTCTATTAGGTTCTGTATGCTTGTGTGTTGTGTTGGGTTCTGTATTTTTTTGTTTCGCAAAGGATCTTTGTTCTTGTGTCTGTACTGGGTTCTGTGTTCTTATCTTTTCCCTCTTCTTTCCTAAAGGCTGTGAGAAATAAAGACTCTAAATAGGCGTGCCAGCATGTTGTTTTGGGTTTCTACCACATTTACAATTCCCATTCTGGAATTATTTTTTTTCTAACTAAATTAAACAGTTTTCCTCCCCCTTAATAAATGATGATGACAGATATTCTGAGACGGTGACTCAAAAGTTGAGAAATTACATCTGATCTTATTTGCATAAACCTTCCCGCGGTCACATGAAACCATCTGCTCGTTTTCTTCCATGATAACAGTAATTCTGATAAAGTATTTTTTGACATGAGTGGAGATCTTTTTCTGATTCCTAGACAAAAAAAAAAAATCTATGAAAGAAAGAAGTCCGTTTATAATTTGCTTATAAATAATGGTTGCACATATATGGCCTGTACTGGCTGAAGTTGAACCTATTTCTTAATTAGTTTAATCAATATATATTTAAGGGTATGCAGACATTTTGTTGCAATGTTGTTCACTAAGATAATAATAGTTTATTCCAGTGCTTACATATAAACCTAATTCTTTCTAATTGGAACACTGCAAAACAGACTCAGTTATATACCAAGTGCAATGCTTTTTCAGCAGTGGTTATACCATACAAATACAGGACACTGGGTCTGTTTTGCCTCCATCCAAGCTGTACAAAAAAAAGAAGACAACTCCAGTTCAGAGACGCCGTATTATAATATAATTGCGCTTTTAGCTGTGCATGCACTGAAGAGAAAACAGCAACACAAATGAACAAAAAGACATTTGTGCTTGCTTTTACAAGGGTTTAATGTACCTAGCCAGAACATGACTTCACCGTCAACCTATCAAGGAGGTTCTGTAAAAATACGTGGATAGGCATTTACATTTTTTTATTTATTCAAAAGGCACTCATACCTCTGCAAATATAAACATCCCTGCAAAATCTATTATATTGGAAGTGTATTCATGCAATAGATATTGTATGACTTAGATTTGTTTGGGTTTGTATGCATTTAGTTAATATTTAGTGTTTTGAAATAATGCAACCTGGTTAACTTTTGCACTAAGAAAGCTCACACTGACATTGAATGTATAATTTCTTGCTGCTTTGGTGTACATAACGTAAGTCTAGATCTTTTTGTTTTAGTCGGCACCTTCAGCTGTTCAGGACATTCAATTGCGTCAATGACTCCATGGCTTCTACAATGCCATTGTCAGCCACTAGAGAGAGCATTTTTTGTTTCACTAAAGAGCATTTTGTGGTGCATTCTGTATTTGGTTTCGTCTGGTGTCGCTAAGGATGTTAGAGTTCTTGGCTGCGAACAGATCTAAATTTGGCAACCTGCTAATCGCACTTTAAATAACTATATTCCATACAGTTTTCTTTTATCAAGAATTTTACATTTTTAAATTTATTTTTACTATTAAGGATGGTAAACAGTAAAAACAACATGTAAAACGTGTAAAAACAAAATACTGCTTCAGTTCTCTTAGGTAAACTGTCGTGCAGTTTTAGAAGACAAAAAGCAGGTAGATCTTGGTGAGCATTCTGGAGAACTTTCCACAGTTCCTACAGACTTTGTTTCGCTTGCTTCTGTCTGTCCAGGTAATCCCAGACACCCTTGATGAAGTTGAGATCAGGGCTCTATGGAGGCAAAACCATCTGTTGCAGAACTCCTTTTTTTTCCTTCTACTTACACACTAGTGCGTTAGTATATACAGTACTGTGCAAAAGTCTTAGGCACCCTATTTTTTTTAACATAAATTTAGTTGACATTTGATGTTTTGTCTTCTGCACTAGTGTGTAAGTAGAAAAAAACAAATTTTTGATTTCCAAGCACTCTTTTTCCGAAAGAAGAACAAGGAGTTCCTATTTACTGCCCTTTATAGTTTTTATTTTTTATTTAGAAACTTAAATTTACAGAATTTTTTTTACATTTTTTTTTTTTGCACAGTACTGTAAATATATACACCGATCAGCCATAACATTATGAACACTGACAGGTGAAGTGAATAACGTTCTCTTAACAAGGGCCCAGTCATGGTCTGGGTAGATTAGATGGTTAGCGAACAATCAGTTCTCGTTGTCAACCTTTTGGATGCCGGAGAAATGGGCAGGAGTAAAGACTTGAGCGACTTTGACAAGGGCCAAACTGTTATGGCCAGATGACTGGGTCAGAGCATCTCTGAAAGGGCAAGGCTTATGGAGGGCTCCTGGTCAGTACCTACGAACAGTGGTCCGAGGAGGGTCAAACCAAAAACAGGCGACTGTCACAACACACAGTGCATCGCACCCTGCTGTGTGTGGGGCTGCATGGCCGCACACCGGTCAGAGTGCCCATGATGACCCCTGTCCACCGTCGAAAGCTCCTACTATGGGCATGCGAGCGTTGGAACTGGACCTAGGAGCAGTGGAAGAAGGTTGCCTATTCCGATGAGTCAATTTTTCTGTTATATCACGTGGGCGGCTGTGTACGTGTGCGCTGTTTACCTGGGGAAATGATGGCATCATGATTCACTGTGGGAAGAAGACAAGCAGGTGGAGGGAGTGTGATGCTCTGGGCAATGTTCTGCTGGGAAACCCTGGGTCCGGCCATTCATGTAGACGTGCCACCTACCTAGACATCATTGGTGACCAGGTAAATCCCTTCATGGCAATGGTATTCCCTGTTGGCAGTGGCCTCTTTTAGCAGGATAGTGTGCCCTGCCACATTGCACACATTGTTCAGCAATGGTTTGAGGAACATGATGTAGAGTTCATGGTGTGGCCCTGAAGGACTTGAAGGATCTGCTGCTAATGTCTGCCAGTTACCACAGGATACCTTCAGGGGTCTTGTAAAGTCCATGCCTCGGCGGGTTGGCACTGTTTTTGCGGCATGCGGAGGACCAACAGTATAATAGGCAAGTGGTCATAATGTTTTACACTTTAACACTTTATAGAAACTGATATTACAACGTGTTTATTCTAAAACAACAAAATAATGTTTTTCGATATAGCGTTAATTAAGAGGTGTGACGATATGGCGGTCTGCCACCATTTGCGCATAGTATCTAGCTATGAGCATGACTGCATTTAATTAATTTTTCCGGATCTTTCCAATATTCCATGTAACAATTTCAAACGATGAACTCACTTAACCTTTTATCTTCCCTCTTTCTCTCGAGCCTCTATAATCTGTTCTTCATTAGTTTCCAAAGGAAGGGCATGTCAGAGATTCAAAATTTTGGGTATTGTACATGTGCATAGTTGAAGAAATAATGCATTGCTACTACTAAAATATTTTATGCTATTTATCTTTAAATCTATTTTCTCCATTTTTCATTGATGAAACTTTTTATTTTGCATTGGCTGGTAGCTGGCCATTACAGGCAGCTGGGTTATTTAACTTATTTAAATACTTTAGATGGGAGTGCAGTGGAGTAAATGGTTATATCACACCAGTCAGCATTTTCATGTTTTTGATTAAACCTATAAACACCTGTCTGGACAGGTGCATCTGGCTTTGTCACTTTGCTTGGTTTTCTGCATAAATGCCTTAAATTATTGGGGCTGGGTTTGACTGGTTCAAGTCCAGTCATACCCTGTGTCTGCAGATTGTGTACGCTGACATCCACATTCCTAATGAGAAACTTTTGTTGCTGACATACTTTGTTTCCTAGATTCCATTATTAATCCTCATAGTAAATTTGTGAACATGAGGAATCAAGAATGGTATGATTGAATATATTGAATACATTGAAAAAAATTTTATTTACTGTTTGTTATCTGTCAGGCTCAATGTTTAGTAGATCCTGTGCAGATCATTTTATGGCTTTTGCTGCAGGAGAAGGGATTTTTATGTGTACTTAGAGAAGAAGAGTGAGAGAGGAACTTTACAGAGCTGAGATTCTGGGAGGAAACATTGGGCGAGGTGGACTGGCCCATGTCAGGGAATGCATTCTCCTTCATTCAGATAAAAAAAAAATTACTGCAGATGAAATTTGTTATAGAAATGGGGTAGAAAAACCCATCCAATTAAAGAGTATTCGCTCACCAACTTCGTAAGAAAGCCAGTGTGCCACTCCTGATATAGCTTTTTTCCTTCTATGCGAAAACACATGTACTTTGTGCAAAATGTGCTGAGAGATTTTGGCAAAGATTGCCTTCATGTCGTTCACGTACAGACAGCTGTAAGTTTTGCTGAGCTCTGGGAGCTTTATGGGCGACTGGGGAAACAAGGTTTGCACTCTTTTTAATTCCTGTTTCTTAGTCATAGTTTGGTAGAGAAGCTGATACTCGCAGCTAATAAGCTAATAAAAACGCAGCGCTTTTTGAAATGAGCTTCCCTTCACGGTCACCAAACACTCTCTGCCTTTTCCTGAAAGATCACCTACATACTCCCTACATATTTGCATCAGCTGGAAGGTATGGATTTAAATAGTGTCATTGATTATGATTGTTTAGATGTAGTGATCTTTATTAACAGTACTGCCCTTTTTTCTTGGGTAAATAGTATAGCCCAGAAAATCAGATTTTCTGTGTCTTGGGAGATGCGCATACACTGTGCTTGGAGAAAGAAAATACCCAGGATTGAGTAAGGATGCTGGGTTGGACTGGGAGGCCGGAGGAGTACAGTGTCCTGGGGCACAAGTCTCTTTGGTGACATCTCAGTGTGACGCGTCTCTCAGCCCCTTACTCCCCTGGAGGCTTCATCTTGTTCCTGGTTCCTCTCTTTGTCAAACTCATGTATATTGTCCCCCACCCTCTGTGTTCCTGGCGTGGTTTTTGGATGGGGGGGTAGATAGGCAAACTGCCTCATGCCTTCCATGCTCTTAGCCTAGGATACAGCTCAAAGGACCAATTGAACTGTAATATAACTAGTATGACCCTAGTCTGGTAGTAAATGTCTTTGAGCATTGGCTGACGGTCAGGACAGAAGGGGCATGAGGAAAGGCGAAAGGCGTCCAGTTAAGATTGTTTTTTTTTTTACGTAGACGTTCCTGAGCATTGGACAGTTCTAAAAATCAGGCCTAAATCCCATTAAAAACATACAAAGTTAAGATCTCAACTCCATGCTTCCCACTAAAGCCTTGACAGATTTGGAAAGACTGAAGCGGTGAATCCACCCGTGCTGGAGGCAAAATGTGGAACGGATTCCACTCCACACTTCCCAAAAATTGCATTGTTATAACAATGTGTCGTCTCTCACAGTAGGTGGTGGGTGTCCTCACAGAGACCATCCTCTTGATCTGGCTTGTGGGACATCCCCACTTTTGATTCTGGGACTTTCCAGCTTGCATCAGGGCATGTCCTGCCTCACTCCAACAAAGGCTTGACTTTACTTCCCTGTTTCTGCATGTAACGCCCATTGATGACATGTCTAAAATTTGAAAAAATATACTCATATAGTATCTTTTGGACTTTTGGAAATCAATCCTGTACATCTTGATGAGCATGTTATGCGGATCAACACCCCCATGCTCTTCTAAGACATCCACAAAATGGCAGGTTTGGATATTTACATGAATTACCTTAGGGAAGCTGATCATCTTCTTAAGGTCCATACTGATGTGTAACCAGTTTTGGAAGAGATTTACAAAGTCGTAGAACATTTGTTCACTTTTCCCAGCATAAACAAACTCCTTGATGTTCCACTTATGTTGTTTGCTCTGATTATGCTGTACTACATGCTGCAGTATAATAATATTAATAATTTAAGAAATTATTATCATCAGGCTCAAGCTTATTCTCCTTAAATAATCAGGCAGGTAGGGGTATGCAGCGTCCCATCCATTAGCACCACCTCTATGCCTGCAGATAATTTGTGGAGTCTGCTATGGAGTGGCTTACCTCATTTCCAGATCTCAAGCTTGTCCGTGCATTGTTTAGTATGTTGGTTTTTTTATTTTTACCCTCTGTTTTAAGACTCTTTCTTTTGTGTTGACTTTTTCCTCTGCCCATATTTATGTTTTGGGTTGATGCCTAATTTCCTCCCATTCAGTTGCTGGGCAGACCTGTTAAGGTAGATAGCCAGGATAGGCATAGTGCTCACTTGGGTGTCTGTGACTCACGCTTTTATAAATGGGAGCAGTTAGTGGTTATGCTTAAAATATGGGGATACATTTCCTCATGTGCCATGAAATGGATAATAAATTAATAGTACATTCAGTGGTGAAAGATTTTTCTTGTCCAAACTTTATTTGACATCAGATACACCGGAGGAATGATGCTCTCAGAGGCTAAATTTCAGTATTGGTGAAGCTGAATGACCCCAGAAAAAAATCTCATGATGTTCAATTTCTACTGCATCAGAATAGAACATTTCAAAATGTCTAGCATAAACTTGCTTGGCTATATTAAATCAATACAATTTATTACATGTAAATTTGGCCAGTACAAGTTGCCAGGTGATGCTGCTTAAGCACATAAATAATAAACACAGAATTGACTGAAGTTTTTTAAGAACAGATTTATACAAAATCAGAATAAAATAATCTTTTTAACTCAAAAGTACCTTAAAAATACAGTTACATTGAGGACATTTTTAACTACATGGTAGTCACGTGTAGTTACCATCACTTATTTATAACCCACCTGCTGAAATATATTAGGAACTCCTTCATGTATAGCATTAGTCTATATTTTCTCCTCATTACAATTAATCGATATGTACAAATCATACTGCAATCATAACTACTCTGTATGTCTGTGTTATGCCAGTTAATGTACCTGTATTTTTAGGCTTTTCTCACTAATTTCTTTGCAGTTATTATAAACAGCAATGCTAAAGACGAAACATACAGACACAAGTTATATGTTGCAAATACATTCATGCTTGTCTTTGCTTTGGTATTTAATGCAATAAATACAATATCTATGCTGTGATACCTGAAGACAAAGCTGTAGAATATTCTTCACTGCGCTAGACCAAGACAGTGCCTTTCATTTAGTTTCCTTCGTCTTTTTTAGACAGTCTTCAGTTATTTTATATGACTCACTCGAGAGAGAGGGGGGAATGTGGTGCATCTTTGTTTGTGTGAAAGGAACAGAGACTGATCTAGAGGACGAGGGACCTGAGGTGTCGGAAGCACATTATGACATCCATGGGTATGGGGGGACTAAGGTGATTACCGTCCAGCCGCAGGTATCTCAGTTTGGGCAAGAGGTCCTCATTGTCAAAGTGCATTGACATCACTGGGAAAGGGCAAATCTCTGTACCGTTGATGGCTGGGGAAAAAACACAGGGATTTAATCAAATGCCCTTTGAGAAATCAAACTTCATATCTCTGTGTTGGTGACATATTCACCTGCTTTGGTGGAATATTCCATATTTTTTTTAATGAACTTTTTTTAATGAATTAATAACTATAAGCAGGTCATTAACAGATATATGTGTGTGGGTGTGTATATATATATATATATATATATATATATATATAGCAAAACAATATTTATGTATGGTATGGTACTGGAGCATGGTACACTGTATATAGCAGGTCATTAACCCCTTCAACACTGCTTGTGTTACCTTGTGACTGCTGTTGTTCATATCACTGGGGGAGGAGCAGTAACAGTAACAGTAACCTGCCAGAACTCACCTTCAATGTTGTTATTGTTGAGATACAGATGCTCCAAGTTGTGGTTGAAAGTAGGCACATTGTTCAGCTTGTTGTGAGCCAGGTGAAGGTCCAGGAGGCTAGACACGTTAAACACCTTCTTTGGGATCCCTTTGTCACTCAGCTGGTTGTAGTTGAGCCTGACGAAGGCCAGATTGGGGAAGTCTTTAAAGTAACCCGCTGGGATCTCCTCAATGTTGTTTCTGTCCAAGAATAGTTGGTAGATGTTCACGGGTATGTTGCTGGGCATCTTCCGGAGAATGTTATGGGCTAGGTTGAGCTGCACCAGGTTCCTCAGACCCTTAAAGATGTTCTTTCCCATATCGCTATCGCTCAGCTTGTTGTGGTGCAGGTCCAGTAGGGCCAGGTGCTCCATCTTGTTAAAGACGCCGGCAGGGATCTTGGAAATCTGGTTGCGGCTGAGGCGCAGCTGCTCGAGGTTGGCCGGCAGGTCACTGGGTACCTCCTTCAAGATGTTCCTCTCCATGTACAGGAAGAGGAGGTTGGGGAGCTTCTCGAAGACCTGCCGCTCCACCCTGCGGATGCGGTTATTGTCAAGGTTGATCCACTTAAGTTCGGTGGCATTCTTGAAGGGCTCGGCTGTCACTTCGTCAATGTAATTGTTCTGGAGGTAGAGGTAATGTGTGCGAGAGGGGATGATGGGGACTGTGCGGAGGTTGCGGTTTTCGCAGTAAAGGGCATCCGGGTGAGAAGGTGGACAAAAGCACTCCCTGGGACAATCCGGGAAGATGGATGGTGGACCAAGGATGGGAGGGGGGAAGTCTGTGGGCTCCTTGGGCTCAGGCCTGGGGGCAATTGGCTTCCTGGTGGTGGAAGGCTTGCTGGGTTTTGGTCTCGGCCTAGGCCTCTGGGCCCAGACAGCACCAAGTAGAAAGAGGATCAGCAGAGGATAATATACAAAACCACCCTTCATGGTCCTGATTCAAGGTAGCAGAGGAAGAGAAGAGGAAGATAGGTACGTTATCAATGCAAGTTTTATTACATAACAAAGCTTGTGTTTTTGGTATATCATAAATTGTTTTCCCCTGAAGACAAAAATCCAATAGCCCAATTAGTACATTAAAATGTTAAACAAAAAAAAATGAGGTCATACTGACAGTGCATAGTTTCAGTGGTTTGGATGAACAACATAGACGGATCAGAGAAAGGGGTCATTGTTTCTGCTTAATCAATCACCAACAAATTGAAATGTCTAACTGATTACCAGTTTTACCAAGATTTGATTATTGGTAATAAAGATTTGAATTAGTAGTCTTCGATTTAAATACATACAGTTGGTTCAGTATAATACCATGCAAATGACTTGCCAGGTCAAACCTGACTTGTGCAGCAACTGGTTATCATTAAAATAATGACATTTAAAATTAAAATTAATATTTTGATAATGTATTATTACTTTTAATGGGCTGTGGATTCATGTTCATAAGTGCCATAACAGCCTGATTAGGGTGGTGTAGGGGTCAATGCTGGCACTGCCTGTGTGGACAGGTCCTATAACATTTCGCATCTGGCAAGATCATTAACGCTTTTACAGTTTTACTGCTGTGATTTTCCAACTCCTGCTGTAGTTTCAGGGTTGAGAGCTCCAAAGAAAGAAAGCATTGTGTGGAGTGATTGTTGGAAGAGTGTGCCGCAACAAGGATTCTGCGTCGGGCTTAATGCACAGAGGAGCTTCTCCAAATATGCCCTGCAATGACCCTTTGAAGCTGGTAACAATTGCCCGCAAGCATGTTAGTACAGCGGAAGGACACAATGACAAATGACTAAGTTATTCTGACAAGGTCACCTGATCTGACCTTGACCACTTTAAAGAATGATTCAATATTTGAAATGTACACATATCAATAGCAAAAAAAAAAAGACTACAAAACTGATGGAAGTTTTAGGAAGTATCTGTTCTGCCAATAAAAATAAAACACTTTTAGAAAATTAGATTAGAGGGATTCCAAAGTTTTGATTTGTTCCCAGAACTTGTGGTACTATTTAGAGGATAAGAACGCATACATCACTCTGCTCTGGCAGTGTAATATTGTTGAAGTTTTTAAATCTGATTTATTATTAGTACTCCAAAACAATCCATCGATTCTGTGCTTGACTCAAAATTTGAGATATTAAACTTTAGGTAAACATGACGTAATTTGTGTTATTTTCAGTGTTGAATGACTGAAGTACTCTGGTGCTCAAGGGATTTAGCAATGACAGATCATTATGTTGCTGACATATTGCCAAGGAAACTCTGAAGTCATGCTCTATCTACCAACTGGAACAGCCAAAGGAGTTACAACACCGTGATGTCTCCCCAAGAAATATTGCAAGTCATGGATGTACACAGACTGCTGGAATGTGAGGTAACCATCTCAGAAATACCTACAGATGCAAATTATCATCAGACAAGGATTAGAGACTGTCAGTTTGAAGGTCAAAGTCAAACAACTTTTTTTTGTGACTAGCCTGGGGCATCAGCTCAGACTTTTCATATATTGGAATAGGAGATCTGTGTGAAGGATACATAGCATATGGGTTAGTCCCATTATAAATATTTGCCTCTGCACATTGGTGCCCTAATGAAAACACTAAACTCCAAGAGAAATCCAGGAGGATATTTCTCTACAGCTCTGGTGCATTTCATATAATGCCGGAATTTTGGCGGACCAGAAGGACTGGTCAGGGTAAAAATGATCTGCAGATGTTTGGCTCAATTTCCTTGGCTGAGTGACAGCTGCTTCGTCAGGCAGATAAGATGGTTGGGGGCAGGATGGGGGTGTGTCTCCTAAAGTTTAGGGATTATTTATTTACATAGTGCATACATGTATCATATAATACCACAAGGAGATGGAGAAAGTGATGCCTGCCAACATGCAGCTTGCAGACAAAGGGAGAAAAAAAATGTGTTTTAAAGATTTTAAAATGTTTTTCAACCCTGGTCATAGGAAGTAAATTCACTGGTTCAGCCAACTGGTGTAGGGTTCTACACCCCTGTTTATTGTAGAGTGACAAAGATTGGATAAGGAAATGTAAATGATCAGTATGATGAAAACACATGAGTTTCAATGCGATCAATGCAATTAGGAGATTGTCAAAGTTTTCATTTGGTCCTAGCCTAAGTCTAGAAAACCTTGGCTTTCTCAGACTATGTGCTTTCTCTGGGGGGGGGGGGGGGGGGGGGGGGGGGGGGGGGGGGGGGGGGGGGGGGGGGGGGGGGGGGGGGGGGGGG
>JAOYSI010000013.1:2870164-2892119 GCA_025775065.1 Hiodon alosoides | reverse complement strand
TGATGATGATGATGATGATGATGATGATGATGACAACGACAAAGATGCAATTAGCCAGTCCTTCCGTTTTGTTTTCGTCTTGAGTCACAGTGGCCTTGAATATCCCCTTGTTTCTATATCAAGGTTTATCGAGTTTCACCTGCTGAGCTTGGGACAGAGGAAGAGAAGTTTGCTTGTTCCATATCTCAGGTATTTGTACGATAAAGGCTTTGTCATGTGCTGTCGCAAGGTTTGTGTGTCTAGGTGGCTTTAATACCGCATGTGTTGGGAAAGCTCATCCAAAACGCTTTCAATGTTTATGGGTAATTTTTCTATCCCCCTCGATTAAGTTTTAAAAGGTTAACATCGATATGTGTCTGTAAGACTTTTAAATTGCTTTCTATTGTGTACTTTCTGTTTTAAAGCTCTGAGGAGAGGGGATCTGACGCTTGCGTAGTATTAGAATGTGAATGTGAAGCTAGCAGCCTTTTTAGTGGCAAATTTAGTAGGCTTCTTGCGCTACAGAGCCCTCTGTAACGGCATATCCCTTTTTATCCCTGCTTGTCTGAATATCAGTGGAGGTGTGTTTTCGAGGATTGAGTAGAAAATATCTTCAGAGGGGTCACTTCACTGCTGGTCTGCAGGTGTTGCGTGCTCAGAAAACACATTCCTAATATCGGAAGGTATCGCTCGATGGTTTGGTTCAGAAATGGCATTTCATTCTGGGAAATTGTGTGCTTTGAATCTGTTCCAACTTTTACAGGACCAAACCAAAGTATTGACAGGCCATTCAAGTCAGTATAAATCTACATTGGTTGAGAACAACTTATAAATGAGAACAATTATTACTTATTAAATGAGTAACTAGTCATGTTTTATAGGATGCAAATGGTCAGTGGTCCAATAACTTCAACCAATGACATTTACTGACCTGTCTGGTTTCCCTACTATGTGACTGCATGATATGTTCCTTGTGAAATGAACTTGGCTTATGGTTTATGCTTGAGAGACAGACGCGCAATAGGAATGATGAAAAAGATGCATGTAATCAGAGATTCTATTTCTTTAAATTCCCATTTCAACTTAACCATCACACCAAAATACGAAATATTTAACGCACTGTTAAATATTTGGAATGAAGTATTGCATTCATATGCTCAGTATGAGCCTAAAGGACTGGGCAACAGTTGGTTATCAATGGATTACAACGTCGGTTGATTCTTGCAATCTGCACGCTAGAAATTGCTCATGCTGTGCCTAAACTCGTATAGCTTTTGTTGAAAAACTGTCATCCACATGTTGACCAATCAATGTCTAGTACAGCGTTAGACTACTGTTTTGAAATTATGCACTCAAATATTTTTTTTTTTTTTTTTTTTTATGTGTGTAAAGTTTCAAAAATGCATACATCAGAGTTAGGGTGGCGGTGTAAAATAAGGTGTACCACTTTGTCACCAGTGAACAACAGGAAACGGCCTTTCTCAGGGTTACTGTCAGACTAGGGGAGGGGGAGGGGGAGCCTCAATGCTCAGGCCTGAAACAGGAAAACTAGTCATGGGACAAAAAAAAAACAAACCTTTCTCAAGTCACTGGATTTTTACTTTTGTGGGTGTCTGTCAGCTGCCAAAGATCATGGTGATGCAACCCTAGTGATGTGCCCACACGCTGGCTAGGCTAGGCAGGCCCAGGGATGGTCAGCCCAGGTATGCTACTTACTAGCTTTACCTATTAAGAAGTTTTGAAGTTCGACCGGTGTGGTGCACAGCTGTGCTGTGGCTTGGTCAACAACAGTAGAACTCCTACAATGCACCTGTTTCACTGTGAAGAGTGAATGTAATATAAGTAAATCAAGGTTGGTTCTATCAAACCTGTAAGCTGCTATGAGACGTTAAAGGAACATTCCACTGGGGTGATAAAAAAAAAAAAATGGCCAAATGTCTGCATGAAATTTATTTTTTTACAATTTATCTTTCTTTTGCAATGGGATCCAAACCTTAGCAGGTAACTGGTCTATTCTGAAGCCTGTCTGCACCTTAAGTGCGTTGTGTGACTCACACTAGCTTTCCCTTTTATGTGCGTCCCTGCTCGTGGGGGAAAAGTGAAGGGAATCTTTTTGATATCTTGGAAAAAGATCTTGACCAGCTGATTCTAACAACCTGCATCCCCATATTTTCTTGTTTTTAATTTACCCTATGGGAACTTTATATGCATTCACAATCTGATTTTCCTCTCGATTTGAAGGAGGGAGCTGTTACAACAGTGATCTGTTTTTGGATACCAGTCTTTTTTTAAGAAAGAGTTGACCTGTGAGTTGAGCTGTGGCTCAAATCTCTACCTTAAACTGCACATCGCCTCGTGCTGGCCTGAGAGCAAAGCCTTGTACTGAAGTCAAGAGACCTTTATAATGCTTACTGTCTTTGGTTATCTCCTGTTCATGAAGAATAGGGACATTGTATGTGAGAAACCCAAAAGATGCATTGCTATAGGTCAGTTGTGGTTTAGGTCGGGGTGAGCTCGAGAAGCCCATCATTCTTCCTTGTCGGCTTGCATTACAGAATAGGAAAACTATGCAAGAGGAATGCACATAATTTAGTGGCTCTTCTGTCCTTTATTTTCAGTCACTTATGAACGGTAAAAACTTACTTGCAATGATACTTGGCCTTATTGTTTTAAAATCTCGATTCTTCGGAAGCCAACCGTAGGTACGGACATAGTCTCTGTGAGACTGGCCAGCTGGCCCCAGTTTTAAGTGGTACGAATGTTGTGCATTTGTTTAAAATCAGGACAGTTTGCAATAAAGAAGTCGTAAAGTGGCCACCGTGGGGTACTAGCAGTGCTAAGACCTGGCTGCTACCTTATAAACACACACCCCACAAACACACGCGCGCGCACACACACACACACACACACACACGCACACTGTGTGTATATATACATATATTTCAGAATATGTATGTATAAGCAACACGTCTGGATTCTATTTATGAACATAAAGTTTATAAGCGTGTTACAAAAATGGTTGTACCATCTTAAATGTTTAATATTTGGACAGGTGTGTTCTATTTTTTTGTCTCCAGTGAGCACATAACGTTGGATTTTATATGTACATCAGCAAACTTGAGTCCTCTGGCACAACTGCGATCATGCCAGATGTGGTGAGATTTTATCAATTGGAGGTGATCAGATGTTATGTAAAGAGAAAGGAAATACGAGACTGACAGATATAGTTTAAACCAGCTGAATGTTGATTGAGTCGATGTCGAATGAATGCATTTTCTTTTAATCGGTGAATAAAGCATTAAAAAAAAAAGTCCCAGTTGTTTTTGATAAGTGATTCATTGTTTTACAGGGGAATTTCAGGGAAGTTTCTGACCAAAATCCCATATGATGTAACACCGAACAACTGCATGTTGTTCTGATAACTTGGAAACAAACAACAAACCAGGCTCGCAACAACACTGAAAAGTATTTTTAATTGTACGTCTTTGCACGTTGTGGCAGCAGTTGCCAGTTTAGATTTGTCTATTAAGTTAGAAATTACTATAATTCAAATGACCCCCACAAGTTTATTGCAAACAACGCGGACGGTTTTAAAGACTAATTCTCCTGTGCATTGTAACCATAATATGAATGGTATACAGCAAGGCCTGTATTTACAATTCCTTATTCACAATATCAATATAGTTTCTCTCTATACACATTTAGATTTAATTTGAAAATCTTGGCTATTAAAACCTATAAATTAAAAATTGTTGTTCTCCAAGCAACATAAGCAGCTTACAATAAGGTCTGTCTCCTCACGTACCAAACAAATTACACACACACACAACTTAAATCTCTAGATGTATTGAGGTGTTAAACAAAATAATTTGTTATGAGCTCCCTTGGTGTACTAAGCCCTTACCCTGGTAAATCGCTGAATTAAATTGAGTGTAATAAAATGGGAACGCAGCGTCTCTACGACAGTGCCCTTGAGTAAGGCATCATTTTAAACTTGCTCAATTACTCTAGAAATGGAAAGGATTTCTGGATTTTGCAATAATGAAACAGCATACTGGGGGGGGACCTACGTTCATTGTCACTCAGAGTGGATCATGTGATCTCTGCTCACTAAATACCAGAGGAAACTACATCTTTATGGGATGTTGAGTTTGTATCCACCGAATGAATGTGTTTGAGGGCAAAGTGGCTCAGATGACGTCTTGTGGTGAAGAAGATTGCTCGGAGGGCTGCTCGCTGCCTGGAGGGGAGGGCCTTGATCGGGGCCCTGGGGGAATGTCCGCCGGGGGTCTCACAGAGGGGTAGCCTATGTGCTGGGGGTGCGGAGGGGGGAATCTAGAGAACATTCCCGGTGGTGGTGGCCCACGCACTAAAGAAAAACAATGGTTTTATAATAAACATATTTAGTGGGTCACTGTATTGTTGTTTTCATTTCCTAATAAGAATATTCAAAAGGAATACTTACTGCCCATGGGGGGGCCACGAGGGGGGTAGAAGTCTGGGGGACCATAGGGAGCCCGACCGGGTAAGAAATCCCTGGGGTCCCGTGGAGGGGGTGGCCTCATCATTTGGGGGGGAAAGCCTGACCCAACCCTAATGTCGGCATCTGGGGGACTTCTCAGTTCACCAGACACTGACAGGAGGCTCTGAAATTTAGCCCATTAAAACACAAATGATACAGAATTTAATAATATTTGCTTTTAATAAAGAACCAAACCATTTAAGAAAGACAAACTATTTACACACTTGAATGTAAATTGGCAGCAGTGATCATCATACACTTCATGAATTTTAGTTCCAATATAAAAAATATGAAGAATACCCCAGCGTCTAAATATCAGAATTCTCAAGAAATGGAGAATTCTGATATTTAGACGCTGGGGAAATTTATGTTTACTTCTAAACAATAGTTCTTAACCATGAAGTTGCTGGGGGCTCCTATATTACAACCTGGTAATTAGTGTAGTGTAGTGTGCTTTCACGGTGTTGTTTTTAACAGGCCAGAAATTATTTTGTCGACACTTACATCGCGACTCTCGTTGAGGCCTGCCCTGAGTCCTTTGGAGGGGTTGCCAGGGAACGATGACTCTGCTGAAACGGGAGGAAATGCTTGTTAGGAATCTGGGCTAAGCTCCAGTTCCTTCTCTGGCTGGCTTTAAAAAATTCAAGGATTTGGTGGGGAGTAAGAGCTCATTCATGCTAAAGTAATACTATTAGCTTAACATGATGACATTTCCGTTTTTAGTTTCTCCAGAAAAAAAAGTATATGTTTTTACACTTTGAACCAAGCTAAATGAGTACAGTCCCAACGCCCTGACACAGGAAATAATAAGGGGAGAGCTGCTCACCAGGAGTGTCTGAGGGATGATGGCTGAAGCTATGGGCTTCAGTGGGACCAGGGCCTCTAGTTGGGATACAACCCATGGGAAAGACACCAGGTGGGGGTCTCCTATAGGGGAGGCCAGGGTCTGGGTATGGGTACCCTTGAAGACAAGCAGAGAAACCTGTTAGACATCTTTCATGACTGGATTTACTTATTCATTTCGATTTAGCCTGAGATGAGGAAGGATAGCTTGTGGAATGGGGGTGGAGATAATTAGTGTCCATGGGTGAAAATGAGGGATCGTCAATGAAGTCAAGAAAACAGGAAAAGCCATATGCAATAGGTCAAGGCAGTCAAGGCCATAAGCAGAAGGTTTCCAAAAGTCCAGGACAAGACTTAGGCCATGGCCTGGGGTGCCTTCATTGAGTAGTTTCATGAGTAGAATGTACATAATGCACAAATAATGACATTTAAAATACAGTGATACCACAAACTACTGGCACCCCAACGAGAACCAAAATCAAGAATCACTTCCACTGAGGTAAAAAAAAAAAAAAACTATATTTTTGCCCACTTCAACCTAAATGTTTCTTGCAGTAACTGGGAATATAACAACAAACCCCCAGCAAAATGCCAGACTGCAGGGAAACCTCTGGAACAAACAAGCCCAGCTTTCGACTTCTCGTGAACTGGCCTGCTGAGTCAGCGTTCATGGGTAGCTTTGTGCTTCTCCATAACATGGCTCAGAGGTCACTGTCACTTAGGCCATGTGACTCGAGAATGCCAAAAGCAACCATTACCATATTTTTTCACTTATTTAAAAACGTAAACTCTGCCATATTTGGATCAAATTCTTTCTGAAATTCGAATGCTCATCAAGAAAAAAGCTAGCTCTTTTCAACTATTTCCGGGGGTGCCAATACAGGTAGTCATCACTGTACCTGGGGAAGGTGCGGGGCCCCTGCGGTCCCTCTCCCAGGTGGGGGATATGGACCCACTGTCGGAGTGAGGGCCGTGGCTCTCCCCACCACTCCGCTCAGGGTCCACCCCTTCACTTGCAATGGGGCCTCTCGACCCTGAACAAAAAGACACAGAGGATGTGACACATGGATCAAATGAGTTGAGGACTGTCAAAGCTGGGAGGGTGGCACAATTATGCTTTTTTAAGCCAGTAGCAACAATTGTATGGTATTCTGTTTTTGTCTTTTCAGTCATTCCCATGCTGGGTTAAAATTATATAAAAGTGGTTCTTTGAAGGTAAGCCATCATCAAACTGCCCCCCCCTCCCCCCCCCCACATCATTTGATTATGGTTGTGCACCTAGATGATGTGACACCATGCATGTGAGAAATGTGAAAGATCACCTCGACCTCCTGGCCCCAAGGGGAACTGAGGGGACAAGCGCGGAGGCCCGTCCATTAGGGTTGGCGGAGACAGGAATGCTCTGGTCTCAGATGAGGGCCGTCCCAAAGGAGAGTGTCCGAATGGGGATCTCTCGCCTACGCACAGGACAAAGAAATCACAAGGGAATAAACAGCAACTAAGTATTGTGTGCTCCTAGAAACTGTCCAATCTGGAGCAGTTTAAGAGAAAGTTCACCTCTAAACAGAGGTCGTCCTGGAAGCTCCAGGACATACGGGTCCTTCTCCACCCCCTCCAGCTTAAACTGGGAGTCCGTCAGCCTGTGTGGTGAGAAAACCGGTTCACAGTGAGATGGATCACAACACAGGCCTTGGAAAGGATAGATCACATTCGGTGATCTAGCTCGCTTTTACTGGGTTCTTACTTCTGTCTGAGGTGAGCGTTCTCCCTCTTAATGTCTGCCAGGTCACGGTCTGCAGCTCGGGCAGCCAACTGCAACACAGACAGAAGAGGGTTTGAATCAGGTTGGATGGTTTTGGTTATTTATTTATTTTATTATTACATTAATTCAGAATCATCAATTATTTTTCTCCCCAATTTGGAACACCAATGTCCCAATTCATCTCGGTTTGTTTCCACAACTCCCACCGCCAAACACAGGGAGGGAAGTACGACTTGTCTCTTCCTCCTAGCCTTCGCCTTTGAGCCACCTGTCTCTTTCTCAAATTGCAGGCTACAAAGCTTGCATGAGAACTTAATGGAAAACTCCAGCTCATAGGGCTCGCCTAAGCTTCTTTACGAACCCCTTTCCCCCGCACTCGAGAGGCACGGTTTGACCTCAAAGTGGGGAGGAAACATTGACTCTACTTACCCAGTTATCATGTGCCTTCTTCTCATGTGATGCAATCTGACAGAGAGATTGAGATACAAAATATAAATTTCCTAGTTCAATGAGCCAGTTCTTTTAATTACTCAAATTACTCGGTAAATCACCACAAGCAGGTGCTGATACTAACCTGATTTTTGTAGGCTTGGTTAGTCCTCTCCAGTTCTTCTTCAAGCTCTACGGCCCTTTGTCTGAGTAAGAATACAGTACTGATACATACACTGCCTTGATATATATATATATATATATATAGCCGTATGTAGTCCCCCATGAATTAAAATTCCAATCAAAATTGTTCAGGCAACCTCTGTCACAAACATGTCTGTCTGTTGCAACCTGGCTTAGTAGAGGTCTTATTTTTATGTTGGAGGGTCACAGTGTGTTTATGTCACAGTGGGTCGCGGACACATGCAGGAAGAGTTTGGGCATGCCCACTGGCACCTGCTTAAGATCAAGGTAACTAATAACCTATTTCAAGCATGCCATCCCTCAGTAGGTGCTGGGGTTTGGGAGCAGGCGAGAGTGC
Organism: Hiodon alosoides; assembly: GCA_025775065.1. NCBI lineage: Eukaryota > Metazoa > Chordata > Actinopteri > Hiodontiformes > Hiodontidae > Hiodon > Hiodon alosoides. The sequence continues at coordinate 2,884,043 of JAOYSI010000013.1, read as the reverse complement.
ATGAAGCCCCAAAGATAGGTGAGTGAAAGAGAAGAAAGGAGAAAGGACAGAGACCTGTAGCTGCTAATCTCCTCGGCAGCCAGACTTATCTTCTGGTCAGCCTTAGTCAATTTCTCGTCCTTCTGCAACCGATCCCTCTCTTCCACGGTCAGCAACCTGGAGGAGAAAGACGTTGCACGTGTCTCTGGGTTGCACCAGGGTTCACACAGGATGGAACAACAAGACTCTTGCACCCCCCTCTTTCTTACCTGTGTAGTTTGAGCTCGTTCTCCTGGTACAGCTCGGTCATGATCTGCAGCTTCTGCTGGAGCTTCTGCGTTTCGCTGGCGTACATGGTGCTCTCTGCCTGCATCGAGTCCTTCTCACTCTGAAGCCGTTTGATTCCATCTGCCAAACCACACAGGAGAGAGAGTACTTCAGATCCTCAGACAGAGAGAACAGTTTGTTAAATATCAACGCGAGAAGTGCCTGAATGTCTGAAGTGGAATTCAAAGTATAAGAGAGGTTAAAGAACTGGATCCTTCCTGAAATATTTTTCTCATTATGGAACTGGAATGATTCTATTAAATGAAAAACCTATGAAAGTTCTACTCCTAAACAGAAAGATGGTATGTTCCTGTAGGGCCACACATCAGCCAACCTCTGAGGTCTTCTTTGGCCTTCATTTCATCTGTCAGTCTGGCGAGCATCCTGTCTTTTTCTTCTTCCCGAGATTTCAGGACTGCACTCATCTAAAAATGATATGACCAGGATTTGGTGAAACGAGCAGGATTAACAGCAGCAAACTAAGTATTATTTACTCCATACATACCTTTGCTGCATGAATTAGCTTCTCTACTTTTTGCTTTTGATGGTTCTCTGTTTACCAGAAGGGGGAAAAAATCTATTTAACGATCATTTGTCTCCTGAACATCATGTGATGATAATTGTGTATAATTGAAATGCTGCGCTTCTACCCAGTCCGGTCAAGATAGCTGCCAACATCACAAATCCCAGGGACTCAAACGAGGGATGGCTTACCTGGACAGTCTCCATTCTCTGCAGTGCTACCTCCCCCCTTGTCCTGCCTGTTGGCTTCGTCCTCTGGCTCCGAGTCCCAGTCCCTCATCTTGAGCAGGCAGTCTGTGAGAGACTGGGGGAGGAAATTGTAGTCAAACACCCACACACGGGTAAAACTTGTGCAGAAGTCTCAAAACTTAACACGGTGAGGCAAATGTCACTCGTCTGGAAAAATAAATCCTAAATAATCACTGTTGACCGAAACAAAATGAACAAAATCCTGTGCAGATAATTGAGGAGTTACTTTTTTAGAAAAACAAGCGATCAATTATCTTTCTTATTTACACCCAGTTTATAATCACATACTGTGCAATTGCTTCACAGCTCCCACCTCACCACACAGGGATCATGTGTTTAGTCCTTCATACTGCTCTAGCATGTGTACCTGGCTGGCCTGCTCTCGCACCAATATGCCCTAGTCCCTAGTACCAACAGATAGAGAAAACCACTAAAAATATCTAAGTAAAGATATATAATTAACACAGTGCTGCCCATGCGAGGGGTTCGGTTCTGTCAGTGGCATGGCATGTCCCTCCCAATAGCTCAAAGAACCTGCAGATTTCCAGGAAAACTAATTGACTCCTTCTCTCTTAACCCCAGTCTGTGCTCGGTACATATCCAGATTTAAACTTGCGTATGAACTTATGGACGTATGGAATTATTTATCATTTTGCATACAAACCACACGGTGCGTACACATAAGTCATAGTTATGCTGTACTGTGAATTTAAAATTACGCATAAAACCTTGATAACAAATACACATCTTTACATGGTACAAAAATCTCTGGCTCTATGGTTTATGGTTTAAATTCTTGTGGTGACTCACAATAAGGAATAGTAGACGATTGCAGAGTATATCGCTCTCTCTTCTCCAACCAAATCAAAAAGTAGAATGAAGTATGGCTCATGAGCAACTAAAGGTTGTTAATGGTGTTTTCCAAAACTTTCACTGTCACCACAAACATAGCTGAAGGTTAAGTGAAGATTAAGATGACTTTACTAATTACCAATGGTATGACACGGCTCCATACCTTAAAAAAGTGAACTCTTCTGCAATGCGATAACAAACTAACAAAGGTCACAATGACCAATTATTCAAAAAAAGAAAAGGATTTACAGTATAAAGGGTTATAAAGAGGTATTTTTTACTTTTCAAAACTGGCCACTATGGCATCATTAACAGCATGTGTGACGTACCTTGATGCGCTCATCTTTGTTGGCACAGTCTTCCAGCATGTCCTTGTGGGTGCTCTCGCACATCTTCATTTCCTCTTCTAGCTCACTCAGACGCTCTTCCCAGCCCTCGGCTTCCTGCACCAGCTGTGTTGTGTGCGAGTGTGCGTGTGAGGGGGGCACATTGATTTGACCTCTGTCATTCTCTAAACTTTGTACCCTTACTTAGTCAACTTTGTAACGTAGACAACCTCACAACATTGTGTCACAGCAAGATTCAGGGGAATCAAACTGTGGAAATCACAGCTCAACATTAGCTAATTAAACCCACTAAATATTACCCATTTATACAGGTATATTTGAAATGAAACAATCCAGACTCCAAAAGGTACAAATCTAGGGTGCGGATTAATTCAAATAATCAGCTATAACACTTATGTACTGTCCCCAACATCAATGCAACATTAGACAATTGTTTTGGCAGCAATAGCCAGCACTATTGAGCGCCTTTAAAGTCTTCACTTTCCAAAGAACCCCGAATCCACCTGCTGCCTAACTTCCCAGGAGACCTTGCCCCCTGCAAGGACAGAAATGTTTGAGGCAGAGGGGCTCACATGGGCCTCAAAGCGACGTTGTTGGGAACCTGTGCAGAGTCTATATCCAAAGACAGAGCTGAGATGAGGCTCCAGATTAAGTGTCCAACACAGTCCTCATGAAGGTTGAATATACGGGGGGGGGGGGAGGAATTCTGGAAACAGGAAACCTAGAACCCACGTTGAGACCTGGCCAGGAGGCCAGACTACCCCTGTACGTGGCCTGAGCTCAAGCTGAAGTTCATTGTTTGCCGTGACAAGGGGCATTGGTCATGTTCCATGTGAGCATGAGCAAGATGGGTTAAGTTACAACAACTTTTGGAAAATATCCAAAATACATCATTCACCAAAAAAGCTGCCCATGTGTTTGTAAAGGGGAAACATACCTGGGCTTTACTCTCCTGTAGCTGAGTATTCTCCTCTTTTGCTACATGCAGCTTAGTCTGCAGTCTCTCCCTGTTGAGATCATAGATTTTCAAGGTTGTTTGTGCCTGGAAAAATAAAAACAAGGTATAAATATGTTATAACAACAATGTGAAGAAATTGAATGCCTATGAAATGCCAGTCCATTTGCACTCATCATATTAAATATAGACAAGCTTTAAACGCTGGGTGACAGCAATGAATCATACCTGCTCCATCTGTGATTTCAGCTCTTTTGATTCTGTTTCTAAGCTTCTCAGAGTCTCCTGCATCCCAGTAAGCTGAAGACCATACACAAAAAGCACTGTAACAGATCTGTAGCTTTGCTCAGGGGAAGCTACTGTCAAAACTCAGGGACCATTACCATATAAACACTGCATGTAAATCGTACCATTTCCTCCTGTTGTGATCGCTTGGACCTTTGGGCTTTTAAATCCTCTTTCAGATGTTCAATTTCAGTACTTAGGTCAGCATTTGTCCGGTCAAGTTTTCTGGACATGACCTGTCAGAAAAGGTTATGCGACAGGATTAACAATCTCTGAATTGAAAGAGTATACTTTCTTTATTCATAAAGTGAAAACATTTAAAACAACTGTATTTGATGGATTGTAAAAATCTGTGATGTCTACATGAGAAAATAAGTGTTTAATACATCACCCATTGCATTAATTATAGTTTGCTTAATTTCACTATTGGCCTCTCACCTCCAGGTTCTCAGTCTCTGATGCATGTGCAGAAACTCCACCATTTTGAAGGGCAGCCTCTAGTTTCTCATACTGCGAAGCAAAAACACACAGACACCCTGGTAAGATAAGGCCAACCTTGAAGCAGGGAACAAAGAAACCCTTAAGGTAAAACTTACTTTCTGTTTGCACTCGCTCAATGTCTCAAGAACTTTACATTTTTCTTCAAGTAATTCAGCCACTTTCTGTCCCATCTTCCTCTCTTTTCCTGACATGCAACACAGAGAAGACAGCAGATGAATATTAAATATTGATGTAAAAATTACACAGAAAGCATAATGGTTCTTCATGTCATCAAAGGACATACTTACCAACATAGATTCTGCTTCTTATCTAGAAAAAAAGAATACATGCCTTTAAACAAATGTATGTTCCAAAGAAATGTAAAGTGATATTATCTATAGAGAGGAATAAAAACATTGATGTGGCGTATGCCCCTTCTGAATGAATTGAATGTGACACAGTTCATCATCAATTCAACTGTCAGTTAGTGATAATTACTGTTATAATTATGCAACAAAATAGACAAGGACATCATTTATTTTTTATACACTCAAACTGTTACACAGAACTACAGATTTTCAAGAAAAACTACAGTCTGGAAAGTCCAGAAAGTAGGTTATACAACAGATACAACCACGGTAGATGCTACACAGGACTCATATATTTGAATCTACAGACTTCCATACGGGAAAAGCAGTAGACTTACAGATTGGTAGAATCTGCAGATAAACAAGAGCAGGGTAACTATCCCTATTAAGGCAGTGACGATGACTGCTTCCCATGGCAATCCATAGAGGTCAGGCCCTGGTCTCATTTCATCAGGAAGAGATGACACAACCTAATTTAAAAAGAGACCAATATTACAAATATATAGTACTACAAAATATTGACATTACATACGTTTCATCTTAAAATTTCCGCCCCTGTTCTATATGACTAAGCCACTGTACACTATAGCAACAATACAATTATCTGTGCAATATAGCTACCGACAGAAAGAATCTTCACTTTTGTCAAATTCAAATTCCCCAAAACACAGAATTCCGTTTACGTTGGTTGTTAACACACAATAAATGCAGCGACACGGTCGTTATCTTTAAACAGCACTAACAGTTTCCGCAGAAAGCGACTAAGTTACCAATTTAACAATAACTTGAGACAAAAGCAATGGCCATCAATATGGTAGGAAGCTATGTACAGAGCTGTCTTGGTAAATACTATGCTTACAACAGTATCACAACGTTTTACTTGCGATTTACAACTGTGCATAGAATGCAAGACACCCCAAGCGAAACAAGGCAATAAGAAAACAGGGAAATTGGTTAGGTGAATGTCATATACATATAGCGGCTAGCAAATTGTCATATCATACATCTCTCAATTTCTCTATGGCAAAAGTATAGTACATCCTCGTTGCTACTTTGAAATCGGAAGATTCAGCTGAGGAAACGGACGGATCGCTGGTTAGTTCATCTTCCATCATTGCTAGTTTTTTATGTATTTATTCTCTTTTGAAATGAAAAATCGAAAGACATTCGCGTTGATCATTTGTCATTACGTGGTTTCCGACACAGTTAAACAGAAAGAAACTGCGTAAAGTAGAGAACTGCATTATGATTTCCTAGGGGCGGTAAGGCTCCAGGGGCAGTTAGAAATGCGCCCTTGTATTTTGTCCTTTCATCAGTGAACGTTGCCTTAAGTCAAAAAAATGAAAACTACCAATTTATATACTAATACAATCGAAAAGATAGCTGAACTTTTTATAAAGCATTATCAATTTATGAAAGGATGAGCTGGGAGACAAATAACCTCCCCCCTTCTTTTTCTAAAGTGGTTGGTTCCAAGCGTCACCAATTGTAGAATGCCACACTGACAAGTGCTCTTCAGTTTTAAAGAGAAATACACGCAGATAGTAAATTACGGTTAGATGTGACCAAAATACATATTCGATATTGAACACAATAACAATAAACATACTATTTTTTGACGTTGACGTCATGTAAAATGTAAAACAAAACAATGTCTACATTATCTCTATGCTCCGTGATGAGTTTCTAATTTACTAATTATCTATGTACTTCAAATTCGTTGACTTTTACTTCACGGATAGAAAGTTGACAGCATCTGTTAACATTATCTAAACAAATGAATTACTTAAAAGACACATTTTCAGCTTAGGTTTATGAGTAATGTTAGGGCACCTGTCGTATAATATGGAGTCGGCAATACGTAGACTATTTATTAGGTTGCCTAGTAGTAACTTATTTAGTAACCGATTTAAATATTGCAACATGTTAAAACCAAACATACTCACCTCCTCGTTAACCGCAGGAAATCCCATATTTAATCAAAATTTAAAATTCTTACATTTCAAAGGTTCATAATCTATATCGGGGAAAGGCAGGGACTAGTATAACAAAAATCTTGCCATTTAGCTGGAACCCTGCCCGGTAGTCACATCAAATTTCACTGGGTGACGTAGAGAGATGGTGACATGCAGCAAGACGTAGCAAAATTTTGCATTGTGAATATGACTTAAAGGAGCAGTTCGAAAAATAGGCAATAAGTACATTGTAAACTAAATACTTAATCTAGGTACATTATGTCTAAGTAACTTGTAACTAAGTTACGTCCTTGTATTGAGGCTGTGTGATCGTAAAGTCATCAAAAGCCTACGAATAATTTAAATCTCCAAAATTTTTATCCAATAATAGGGGTGCAGCTATGAACAAATCGTAGCTCAGAAACTTTTTGGAAAGTAATCCAGATGACAGCAGTTCAGTGTTGAACCTTTTGCGATGTAAAAACAAAAACATTTTCTTACCTGGTTGATAAGGCGTTTTAAAAGTTTGGAAGTGGATAGAACATGCTCCATGACTTCGAAAGTGACTTGACCAGCAAAGGTAAGGAATAGTGCAACAACCTTGATTCCATCTGTCAGATATAAATGAGGAAATAAAATTAAGATGACATTGCTTGGCTACATAGAAAATTATAATTAGGTTGCAATAACGACATGCAGGGATAATGATATTAAATACTGCTAAATAAAATACCGTTTTGTGCATCCAGTGACTCTGAAGGGGTGTGAGACAGGGAACTGTCGGAGGGTGTGTCAGTTCCCATTTTTGGCAGAGCGGTTTGATGAGGGCTGTCTCTCCCTATTGTGGTGTGGGTATCCCCCTCTCCAGAAGGCCCAATCCTCTGGTGGAGGGAGTCTTTCACATTCTGATCCAGCCCACCATTTACTCCTGTGTGATCTTCATTGTCTGCCCTGGAAAAGGTGCACTCTGGTCTGTCCGTATCTGTTAAATTAATAAGAATGCTACACATAACTGAAGTGCATTATTCAAGAGTGTCTAAATACCCACAGCATAGAAAATCTATGATTTTCCAATTTTCAAAATCCACCATGAGAAATGATCATTTTATTTATATCTGACAGCTAAGGTTAATTATAATAATAATGTAATATCACATGAAATCATGTTGATGTTTATTTTAAAAAAAAAATCCACATCAGTAGTACCTTGATTACCAACAGCTGGTTTCTTTGGACTGTATCTACTCTTTAGGGTAGATAAAATGGCCATTAATTTTTGAAGTGACATGCTTTTTCTAGTATTGTCTTCATTGTTTTTAATTTTGTCAACGTGGGTGCCTTCTGAAGAAAAAATTGTTTCAGAATGAAGATTTAAAAGCCATTCAAAATTTGAAATAGCCAGATTATCAGCATCATTCTGATCTGTAATCTCAGGATTACTCAATTGATAATCAAGCCATAGGAGTTTGTGCCTTCCAAATAATTCCAACAAATCCTGAAGGTCAACATCACTCAAATGTTTTTGAATGTTCTTGAAGTCTTTTAAATCCTTTGTTGAGAAAGGAGCCTCCTTTAGTGAATGGGTGGTCTGCAACTGTGGTTCAGTCTGATGAAGATGTGTGTTCAAAACATCAGTGGGCTTTTGAATCATGTTTTCTTCAAGATCCTTTGGTTTTGATGTTTGAATGTTATCTACTATTTTAGATGTTAAGATGGTAGATTCATTTTCTGAAGGTTTCATTGGACTCCCAAGTCCTATGTCAATGGACTCTTGATTAGAAATTTCCTGTGAATTCGCTAAATTACTCTGTTCAGTTCTTACTGTTTGAATTTCATCCGATTTGCTATTGGCATCTAAACTTCCTTGTTTACGAGAAATCATTCCATGATCAACGCTTTTCTCATTTATTCTCTCAAGTCTTTGAGTTAACGGTTGAATTTTTTGTGAAGCTAACTCCATTTCTTTTTCTTTTGTCTGTTTTAGAGCTATCTGGCCATTTTCGCTTATATCAACTTCAGAGGTTTCTGCTTGTTTTTCACCCCCTAAAAAATTCTGATTGCTTTTGACTGAGCTTTTGGTTTGAAGGACAGATTCATCCTGTAAAACAGTAGGAAGCTGTCCTGTAGCTGAGTTTGCGTGGTCAAAGCTATGTCCGTTTAGATTTTTTTCTCCCTGAGATTCGGTTAAATGAATAGGATCTTCAGTGAACATATCTTCTGTTCTTTTTGCAGTTGGTTGCCTAAGATTCAAATCGGATGTTTGCATAGGCACTTCTGATGGTTTTTGTTGCTCAATTTGACTGCCACTCCGATCAACGGCACCATTGCTACCTAGTAACAAAGTATGCTCAGTAATTGATACATTATCAGATATCAAGGATGTATTATGTATTTGGTGTTTTTGCGCAGTTGTTTCAGGTGAACCGCTTGATCCTGTCTGATTTAGGTTGGAATCCTGTTCAGGCTTTGTTACAGCCAGAGTAGGACAAGAGGAATCTATTTCACAGAGATCTTGCTCAGGATATGTTTCTTCTCCTTCTTCTCCTTTCTGGACCTCAGTCCCACTCAGCTGCTCATCAGTTAATGTTTTAGGCAAATAGCTTATCTCAACACCCTCTGCACTGTTCTGCTCTATGCCTTCTTGTTCAGTCAATCCAAATTGGACTGCGGGTTTCCTGTCATTTCCATCACTATCGGTTTTATCTGACAGAGACAAGTCATGATTTGGAAGGGCAGTTTTCAACGTCAGCTCTAATAATGATTCCTGATTCTTTTGCATTTGTATTTTCCTCAAATCATCTACAGAATTATTTTCAACAATAGGGTTCTGTCCTTCATCATCGCCTGTGGAAATATCTTTTTTTTCTTTATTGGTATTACTTCTATCAGAAGTAATTTCCTCAGTGCTAGTTATTATTGAAGATGCGTCTTGCTCTGGAGGTAACATTTTTGTTACACCTCCTCCTGTTACATCATGTTTCGGAGGTAAATCAATCTGTAGATCCAGATCGTTCATCTGGTTAAAATCAGGTTCCTCTAGGACATTAGTGTCAGTCACAAGTGACTGTTCCTTGTTATGGCTGGCTGCTTTGTTTTGTGGGTTTGTGCTACCAAGATCATTGTTTTGATGAACCGATGACTCCTCTCTCTCTTTGCTAACATCCCATTTGGAGGGAGAGTCAATCCCATGAGCTAATGACACATCGTAAAGCTCCCCAGCCAATGTTTTTTCTTGAGTCAAACTATGTGCAGGCAATGTTACATTAGGGTTTCCTGTATCTTCTATATTTACATTTTCATTAAAAGACTGAATCTTTACTTGGTCTGTGGAATTTTCATCAAATGGACTGCTACTTGGGGAGCTGTCAGTAATTATTTTGTTGTGTTTTTCATCTAAAGTACCTTTGAGTACTGTAAGCAACTTTTCAGCATTATCAGTATCTTTACTGGATTCCTCTACTGATTGTTCTGGGGTTTCCTCAACTTGTGAACTATTCCGTTCTGTATCTGCTGGAAAATGTCCAATGGTGTCTGATGGCTTTAACTGAACTTCTGACTTAAGCTCAGGGTTCAGACTGCTGTCAGCTAAGGATGAATCAGTAGCAGCCACTTTGTGCTCTACTATTGATTGCGCTTGGTAGTGATTGTTGCCATTTTCTACACCTGATTGGAGAGGATATTTTTCACCAAAATCATCACCATTATTAATGCTTTCCTCCTTACTGCCTTCTGTAGACTCATAAACAATACTGGTTTCTAGCAAGACCTCCTTACCTGTGTCTGCCAATTTTACAATTGTTTCTTCATAACCTTGGACATCAGCGTCTCTATCAATGCCTGGAATTTCCTGCTGAAACTTTGATGTTAAACTGTCAAACATGGTTGAAATGCCACGGACAGAAAAAAACGATTTCACATCCTTTTCTGATTTTTCCTGGGATTCTTCAGCAAATTTACCTGAACCTGGCTCAGGGCTGCCTGCACCTTTAACATGATCAGGTGAACTATTATCTGCCTTCTCAGTTTCTTGTTTTTTATCATAAAAACCTGCAATTGTGCTATAGACACTGCCATACAAACTTTTTTTATCTTCATGCACTTCACTAGTTTCAGTCATCTTTCCTTCTGTGTTAGTCCTGTCTTTCTTGTCCTCTAGATTATTATTCTCCAGACGAGGGTCTACAGAAGCAAAGACTATACTGCTTTCTGTCTCATTAATTTCCACTGTGACATCCTCTGTTTTCGTTTCTTCATTCACTTTAGCATCGGGCTGATTAGCATTAAAATTGTGTGGGTTCTCAATGATAGTGTCTGTCCTCTCCAGCTGATCTCTTTCTTGATGTGGGCCACCATCTTTTCCCTTGTCATTTTCATAATTTGTTTTCTGACCAAATCCCAAAGCATCACCAATACCAATGTTAAGCCAAGAGTCAGTATTTATGGTTTCATCCTGATTTTTCGTCACTGCTCCATCACCCTTCCGACTCTCCGTTGAAGTTTGGCCTTTGTTTTGACTCGTCAGTGTGTCCAGTTTAATTGTTTCATCACTCTTATCTACACTTCCCTGACCCAAATGAAAGACATTAGTAAGTTGTCCCCCAAGCCAACCAGAGGCTTCTGTCTTTGTCTCCTTTTCTAATTGGTTCCCATCCATGTCCAGAGCTAGTTTTCTGCTCCTAAAAGAATCTTGTTCCTTTGTTTCATCCTGTGAACCATCATCACTTCTGTCTCTTAAACCCAGCCATCCAGTGATTCGAGATCCAATCCAGTAAGACCCACCTTGTTCTGTTGGCAGTGATTTGAGATTATCAGAGAGATCTTGCACTACTGTCTGATCAGCCACCTCTTTATCCGTAACTTCAATATGTTGAATGGTATTCGGATCGACCCTGGCAGATTCACTGGTTCTTGGATGTTCTGCATCATCGACTGGTGTTTCTTGAACTTCTTCATTTTGATCTTCTGTATTATCCCATTGACTGGAGTCTCTCTCCATAATAGCACCATTTGCATCTATACAAAAAAAGTCCAGCTCCTGTAAGGCAAAGGAGTTGCCAGACAGATCATTAAGGAAGAAATAGTAAATCACAAATTTACAAAGACACACACATTCCTTTACAAACCAGTGCAATTTACCTGTGCCGGTACTTGAATTTCTTTTTTCTTGAGTGCATAAACTTCATCAACATCCACTGCATCTTTTGGGAAATATCCAAATTGCTTGTCAATCTAAATGGTGATATAGATTATTTTTTTTATTGTTTTGCTGGATTTTATACCAGTAACCGTAAAGGCAACATTGTCTTTTATAATAAACAACAAAAAGCTAAAATAATTTCTGAACTTGAATCATCCAAATAACAATTACATTTCTGTAATGATTAGACTTTACATAGAGCATTTGATGCCTTGTTTATAAAACATTACTGATTTGTAATAACAGCGCAATGACCACTATGTAAAACGTATCCTGCATTTATCCCAACTCATTTTTATAAATATAAACATAATAGTGATAGAGTTTAATTCAAATACTTACGCTCCCTGCCCACAAATCATCTCTTTTGCCTGAGAGTTTGTGATATACAAATATAACGTTTCCCTTACGAAAGTTTAAAAACCTGCAGTCAGGTCCTGTGTAATCTTTTGAAGCTTTAACACGACTCATGAGGCCTGGAAATATAAAGTGAAAGACAACAGTATAAATAGCCACATATCCACACGCGCACTCACAGAAGAGAGATCATATCAAACATTAATAATTAAAGAATGAAAGAGACAATGCATTTTGAGAATACTGTTTACTGTTTAACAAATGACTGCAACTTTGTTTATCAGGCTTCATATGGAATTAGCATAATAACAGCATAAAACAACACAGATTAGGCTACATTTACAATTAGAAATATTTTCAATATTACTGAGTTCTGAGTTAAGTTGCAACCTTTGCACTGTGACGAGTTACAGGTATTACTTTTTCTAAAAATCACTAAAAAATAAACAAATAATCTCCAAACGCTTGAATCTGTAGCGAGTAAAAGCAAAAGCTTAACCGCTTACTTTCACAAGCGGGGTCACCACATGTTTTGTAGTCGGACAGCAGCCCCCAACTTCGGTTTAACACGAGAAAGACCAGCATTCCCGAAAGAAACGTCTGTCTATTAGCCATGGTTACGACACGAAAATGTTTTTTTTTATTTAGAATTCTCCATGTAGTTGATTAAAACAAAAAACATTACAACCGAATGTACTCCATATCCTAGACTTGAATATGTCACAATCTTCACATTTCAAGGTGGTGGCTGTGAAGTGAAATACAGCAAAACAGTCTTTCAGATATCAGAGTAGAGGATTGTTAAAATAGGTAAATTATTAACATACACGTGGGCAAAATGAAGGTAGCTTATGGACTTGATAATATCGAATAGCTAGAGAGGGACGAAACAAAACAATTATTTAAGAACCTTGGATAGGTACAGTTCAGCTAGCTATCGCGCACTTTAGTTAGTACAATTTATATATAGCTAATAACCATATATCAATGGTACTGCCATTGCTTTGGGGTAAATAGCTAAGTAGATTATATAGCGACGTGTTGAAATAACAGACTTTGACCCTTCGTACAAATCTAGTATCAACGAACTATTTGGCTTACATTATCAGTTAGCTACCAGTATTATGCACGCAGACAATGCTATTTTTAAAGAATGGGGAAAGACAAGGTGTTTGTTTCGAGGACAGACTCATTTTTTCATTAACCGGTCAATGACAATTCACATAACAAGTTTTGCAACATGCGTCATTTCATCTTCCAGTTTCTGGCATTCAAGTATTACCAAGGTAACCGACGCATTCAAATTACGTCAGCTTTCAACATGGCAGCAAGTCTGGGGAACTACCAGAGCATCGTTTTTTGCTAATACCAATAATAAAAGAAAGCGTTTGTTTTCCCGAGTGCGCCTTTATGCAGTTTTCGTTCATAAGTTTTTCTTGCATAAACGTGTTAACATGAAATCCGACGTAGAAGAGTTAATGCCCAGGCTTCTCCCCGTAGACCCATGTGATACTGGAGATTTTGATCTCGGTGGGCCCCCAAGGACCCCCCAAGAATACCTAAGACAGGTTCAGTAAGTCCGTGTAATCTGGTCCGACCCTTTATTGTTTTTACGATCATAGTGAGTTGTTTTGCTACTATGCGTGAATTACAATATTTCATTATTTTTCGGAAATAAATTTTGTTACATTTTTTTACTTTAATTTTTAGACTGGAGGCGTCCCTCTGCCCAGATGTTGTTGTAGCTCAAATAGACCCAAAGAAACTGAAAAAGAAGCAGACCGTGAACGTCTCCGTAAGTAGAACAGTGGAGTGTTTTACTTAATTAAGAATTGATTGTCGCAGATGAAGGTACATTCTTTAAATGTTGACAATGCGCCTAAGAACTCTTGATTTTGGTAGCTCACAGGATGTCAGGCGGCCCCTCAGGGCTTTTCTCCAAGTTTAAGATGGCAGCAACAGCAAGTTAGCAACTTTTCAGAAATGAGACAGGTAAATATTTTGTT